>SJYT01041550.1:752147-763220 GCA_006410635.1 Cephalophus harveyi
TGGAAAAGACTCTGATGCTGGGAGGGATTGGGGGCAGGAGGAGAAGGGGACGACCGAGGATGAGATGGCTGGATGGCATCACGGACTCGATGGATGTGAGTCTGAGTGAACTCCAGGAGTTGGTGATGGACAGGGAGGCCTGGTGTGCTGCGATTCAAGGGGTCGCAAAGAGTCAGACACGACTGAGCAACTGAACTGAACTGAACTGAATATGCTGAAGCTGAAGCTACAATATTTTGGCCACCTGATGCAAAGAGCTGACTCATTAGAAAAGACCCTGATGCTGGGAAAGACTGAAGGCAGGAGGAGAAGAGGATGACAGAGGATGAGATGGTTGGCTGGCATCACCAACTCAATGGACTTGAGTTTGAGCAAGCTCCAGAAGATGGTGAAGTACAGGGAGGCCTGGTGTGCTGCAGTCCATGAAGTCACAAAGAGTGGGATACGATCGAGGAACTGAACAACAACCACTCCTTCCAGGAACTAATCTGCATATTGGCCTCTAGGGCCCTGTTTGTTCTTCCTTCACCTCCATCACTCCTCCCAGGTTCTTTGACCAATCCCTCCTTCTCTCCCCAACCTTGTAGAAGGATTCCAGAGCTCAGTCCTTGGGCCTCTTTTTTACCTACAATCTGTCCTTAAGTGCCACATCTGGTGGCGCAGACAGTAAAGAATCCCCTGGGGGCTTCCCAGGTGGCACTAGTGGTAAAAAACCTGCCTGCCAATGCAGAAGACATAAGAGACACAGGTTCGATCCCTGGGTAGGGAAGATCCCCTGAAGGAGGAAATGGAAATGGCAACCCACTCCAGTATTCTTGCCTGGGAAATCCCACGGACAGAGGAACCTGGTGGGCCACAGTCCATGGGGTCGCAAAAGAGTCAGACACCACTGAGCAACTAACACACAGTGTCCTTAAGTGGGCTCAGGGCTCTAAACATCATCATATGCCGATGTTCCTATGTTTCTGTCTCCATCCCAGACCTCTCCTGAACTCCAGACTCAGGTGGCCAACTGCTTGAGCCCTGTCTAATAAGTCTGGTAAAACAAGTACATCTAGACCTGAACTCCTGATCACTCTTGATCATGCTTCTGCATCTGGGCCCATCTCAGCCTCCAGCAAACAAGACAAGTCTAGACCAGGCCAAGGCCACCAGTAAAGATACAATGAGCCACTGTTAGGTTCAGACAGTTTATCACTTACATAGACAGCAAACATAGGGTGGCTTCCCTGGTGGCTCAGACAGTAAAGAATCTGCCTGCAGTGCGGGAGACCTGCATTTGATCCTGGGTCAGGAAGATCCCCTGGAGAAGGGAAAGGCAACCCACTCCAGTATTCTTGACTGGAAAATCCCATGAACAGAGGAGCCTGGCAGGCTTTCGTCCATGAAGTTGCAAAGAGTCGGACACGACTGAGCAACGAACACTTTCAGACAGCAAAACCAATCACTCCATGGTTGTTGTCCCACACATCAAAAAGGATGATACTTCAAAAACAAGGAAGGCTATATCCTAGACTAACAGACAAAGCAGTTTTAATCTGGGGATCTCTTGGCAGGCAGAGGGTGGTGGGTGAGGCAGAAAGTCCATATGTAGCCACAGCCTGGGACATGAGTCATGACGCTTGAGAGAGAGCCCAAGAGAGGAAAGAAGGCTGGCAGGACGTGGCCGCAGGGCAGCTCCTTATCCTCTGTTCCAGGAAGATCACAGATGTCCTGCAGAAACTCAGATGAGCTGTGGCTCAAGCCTTTGCCTGTGTGGCCCATATGGTAGTACCAGGTGGCTGGGGCACCACGGTGGAGCTGTTCCCCCACTTTCAACCGACAGCAGCAGTGTCCTTCTAGATAGGATGGGGTCTGGCATCTTTTGCTGCAGTGCCTGCACCTGTGCGAACATCCCCTCAAGCAACAAAATACAAAGAATCTTTATAGGCCTAAAAATAACTGCTTGCATGGGTGGGGCAAATGCTGAACAAAAGACCAAAAAAAAACCCAACTGCCACTTCTGAAGAACTAGAAGCAAAAACGCAGTGCTGGGAGCAAAAGAAAGCAGGGTACTGCGCATGCCCCCTGCACTAAACACCACCAGCTGCTGCTGCTAAGTCGCTTCAGTCGTGTCCGACTCTGTGCGACCCCATAGACGGCAGCCCACCAGGCTCCCCCGTCCCTGGGATTCTCCAGGCAAGAACACTGGAGTGGGTTGCCATTTCCTTCTCCAATGCATGAAAGTGAAAAGTCAAAGTGAAGTTGCTCAGTTGTGTCCATGGACTGCAGCCCACCAGGCTCCTCTGTCCATGAGATTTTCCAGGCAAGAGTACTGGAGTGGGGTGCCATCGCCTTCTCCAACTCAACGCCACCAGAGGGGTGGGCAAAACACCTACGCCACCCCTCTGGCCTGACCCCTGGACACACCCCTACCCTCATCCCACATAAGAAACCAGCTCACCTGCCCCCCCAGGGAGTGAGCAGGGAAAACTGTCGCTTGTTTTCGATCCCTCAATAAAGCTTCGCCTGAGTTTCCTGACTGGCCTCTTCTCAATCTCAGTTGATTGGGGAAGACTGAGAACTCTACTCAGTAACACTTCCAGTTGTTCAGACTGAAAATCACAAGGAAATCCTATGGTCTACCTTCAAACATGTTAAAAAATGAACATTTTATTTTTTTAACCAGCTGTCTGTTACCAAAACAGTGGAAGCCACCACCACCCACCTGCACTGTAGCGTTAGCTTGTCTCCATCCCACTGCTTCTCTACTTCCTCCCAACACCCCAAAGTCAGTTTTCTACATCGCAGCTAGAGAGATCCTTTCAAAAGGATATATTATTATTATACAAAAAAGCATATATTATTCCTCTGCTCATAAGCTTACAAAGGCTCCTCACCTCACTGGTAGCCCAAGCCAGTCCTTTGCATTTCCTATCAGGCCCTAAGTCATCTGTCGTCCCAGCGCCCCCGCTTACCACTCTAAGCTCCTCTCCTTCTCACTGAGCCCTTGCTCCTCCCACTGCAGCCACCGTGGCCTCCTCGCTGCCCTTCAAGCACCCCAGACACACTTCTACCTCAAGACCTGCACACGAGCTGTTCCCCCTGATTGGACAATCTTTCCCCCAGATATCTGCATGGCTCACTCCATTCTCTTTCAAACAAGTGGGTTTGGTATCACATGACTCTCTATACTCAACTTTACAAATCCTCTTTGCCATGTTTTGCCTCCCAAGCTTTTCTGGCTTTGCTCCCAAGAGAATGAAGATAGCAGGGTTTCAATCTCCCATTGCCTCGCAAAGCACCCAGGATCGTGGCTCTTCCCTTCCCAACACAACTTCTCAGACTAGTCTCTCCAAATCTCTCTTCCCTCACCTAATCAGATGATTTACCTCTGTTGAAACCCCTCCAATTTACCTGACATACCACATTCAAAGGAACTGGCCTCACAGGATCTACCCTCCCAAGAAGGTTCTGGCAAGAACCAACAACAGAATATTGTGTTTGGTGGGGGGGCTATCCTGGAGATACATCCAGTGGCTAAGAGCCTGTGCTCCCATTGGGGCCCAGGTTCAATCCCTGGTCAGGGAACTAGATCCCCCATGCCACAGCTAAGAGTTTGCATGCTGCATCTAAAGATCCTGTGTGCTGCAAGTAAGACCCACTGCTGCCAAATAAATAAACGTAAATTTTTTAAAAAAGAATAGATGGCAACCTCACAGAGATGAGAATTACAAAAAGGTTTTTAAAAAAAGAATATTGTTTTTCCATTACACTGAATTGCTAAGGAAAGTTCCACTTGAACATCATCTTCAACAAGTTGGTTGAGCCTTTGATGTCTGGGGCTAGTCTGGGGAGTTAAATTCTAGGTCTATAAGCCTGCGACCTTGAGCAAGTTATTCTCTGGACCCCACTGTCCTCACTCAACTGGGAAATGATGGTAATAATGGTACTCACCCCTTGGGGTTGTTGTGATGATTAAATAAGATAGTAGATATCAATGTGCACCTAGTGAATATTTAGTCAATATGAGCTGCAATTATTCTACCCACTGGGTCTTGGGTTTATCATGATATAGCTGTCATGGCCCCAATGACACATAAAGGGTATATTGGCCACAGAGTTGCCTATTGCCCAGTTCAAAACCCAGTTCTAGACTTTTCCACCTGCTCTCTCAGTTGTCCAAGCAGGAAGCCAAGTGTCTGGCAGATTCTGAGAAAAATTCTTACCATAGGCTTGATGAGAGTCTTGAGCATTTCCACCGAAATCACACTGAGAGCATAGTTGGCCAGAGGTCAATCGCAGGGCAGGGACAGATGTTTACTGCCACAGTCCCTGAAATACTTCCTCCACCCTTTCCATCCTTGAAAGCAGAAGTGGCTCAGGACCTGACCTGAGCAAACAGAGGTGAAAACTACTAGTTCTTAGAATTGGTCAGAAAGGAAGTTGTGCTTCAGTCACTGGATAAGAACCAGAAACCTTTTTATGAGGCTTCTTTGGCTTCCAGGGGTGAAGGAAGTGGAGGCAAATGTCAGAGGGTAAAGACCTCCCCAACCCCAAAGGACAGGTCTTTTTTTTTTTTCTTAATATTTATTTATTTGGCTGCCTCAGGTCTTAATTGGGGCAAGAAGGATCTTCCTTGCATCTTGCAGGATCTTTAGCTGTGGCACGCAGGTGCTTTAGTTGCAATGTGCTGGCTTAATTACTCCCTAGCATATGGGATATTAATTCCCAGACCAGGGATCAAACTTGCATCCCCTCCATTGCGAGGTGGATTCTTAACCACTGGACCACGAGGGAAGTCCCAGGACAGGTCTTTTCTATAGTATGATCACATCAGCTATGTCCCAAGATACCTGACTGTTCAACCCCAAAGAACACCTAGGAAGCCACTATAACTGTATTTCTTTCTCCAAGTTGTATGAACTATGCAAACAGTATGGTGACAATATTAAAGAAAATGAGAAAAAAACAACACAAAGTCCCAGCACCATAATATATCAGCTTTTCTGCACAGATACTGTTTACAAGTTTGTCATGATAGGATAGGTGTGGTTGCATTTCATGGTTTTGTCATATAACATCTTAGCACAAATGTTTCATGTAGCTTTAGAGGACTTTATTTTTAAAATTTTAGTAGAGTATAGTTGATTTACAATGCTCTGTTAGTTTCATATGTACAGCAAAGTGATTCAGTAAGCATGTACATATATTCATTATTTTTAGAATCTTTTCTTATATAGGTTATCACAGAACAGAGTAGAGTTCACTATGCTATATAGTAGGTCATTGTTGGTTGAAAGAAAGTGAAAGTAAGTCGCTCAGTCATGTCCAACTCTTCGTGATCCCACAGACTAAACAGGCCATGGAATTCTCCAGGCCAGAATACTGGAGTGGGTAGCCTTTCCCTTCTCCAGGAGATCTTCCCAACCCAGGGAATGAACCCAGGGATTGAACCCAGGTCTCCCATATTGCAGGCAGATTCTTTACCAGCTGAGCCACAAGGGAAGCACCTTATTGGTTACCTATCCTATATATAGTATCGTGTGTATGTTCATTTCAAGCTCTATAGGACATTTTTTAAATTATTTATTAATTTTTTTAAATTTTTGGTTGCACTGGGTCTCTGTTGCTGTGTGCCGGCTCTCGCTCATTGCCATGCATGGGCTTCTCATTGCAGTGGCTTCTCTTGTGGAGCATGGGCTCTAGGCACATGGGCTTCAGTAGTTGCTGCCCAGGGACTCAGTAGTAGTACTCGTGGGCCCCAGAGCACTCACACATGGGCTTAGGCATGTGGAAACTTCCCAAGAGCTAGTTGCTCAGTAGTGTCCAACTCTTCGTAACCCCAAGGACTGTAGCCCTCCAGGCTCCTCTGTCCATGGGATCCTCCAGCAAGAATACTGGAATGGGTTGCCATTCCCTTCTTCAGGGGATCTTCCCCACCGAGGGATCGAACCCAGGTCTCCTGAACTGTGGATAGATTCTTTACTGTCAGAGCCACCTGGGAAGCCCCAAAGTGCCTTACCCTGCCTTAACTAAATGGGTAGCCTCTTGCCCAAAGTTAGGCCAGGTCAGGTCAGTTCAGTCGCTCAGTCGTGTCTGACTCTTTGCAACCCCATGAATCGCAGCACGCCAGGCCTCCCTGTCCATCACCATCTCTCGGAGTTCACTTAGACTTGTGTCCATCGAATCCGGGATGCCATCCAGCCATCTCATCCTCTGTCGTCCCCTTCTCCTCCTGCCCCCAATCCCTCCCAGCATCAGAGTCTTTTCCAGTGAGTCAACTCTTCACATGAGGTGGCCAAAGTACTGGAGTTTCAGCTTTAGCATCATTCCTTCCAAAGAAATCCCAGGGCTGATCTCCTTCAGAATGGACTGGTTGGATCTCCTTGCAGTCCAAGGGACTCTCAAGAGTCTTCTCCAACACCACAGTTCAAAAGCATCAATTCTTTGGTGCTCAGCCTTCTTCACAGTCCAACTCTCACATCTATAAAGTTAGGTCAAGTCTATCTTAATTTGAATTCTGAGCACGATGATGCAAGGGTAGAAAACTAACATTTGCTTTATTTCTCTCTTGTCAGGACCTCCAAAGTCATGATTTCTGTCCTCTGAGTTTGTCTTTCAGCCCTCTCTTACATTCTTTGAGGTGAGGTGAAGTCGCTCAGTCGTGTCCGACTCTTTGCGACCCTGTGGACTGGCCGTCCATGGGATTCTCCAGGCAAGAATACTAGAGTGGATTGCCATTTCCTTCTCCAGGGGATCTTCCCGACCCAGGGATCGAACCCAGGTCTCCCGCACTGGAGGCAGGCACTTTAACCTCTGAGCCACCAGGGAAGCCCTAAGCCGCTCTATTTCCTTGCAGAAAATTCCACTCTCTACTTGTTAGCCAGAGTCTGTTTCTGTTATTTTTGCCCCAAATGCCCTAACTGATGCACTGCTTAACAACAACAACCCCCCAAATTTTTTTTTTAATTAAGCTAAATAATGTATGTGAAAAGCTTCGCACAGTGCATGGCATGTAGGATGTGACTGATATATGGTAATTGTGTTAGTTGAGGGTGAGGTTCAACATGCTGTGCCTAGTCTCTCAGTCATGTCCGTTCTGCAACCCCATGGACTGTAGCCACCAGATTCCTCTGTTCATGGCATTCTCCAGGCAAGATTACTGAAGTGAGTTGCCATGCCCTCTTCCAGGGGATCTTCCCAACCCAGGGATCCCAACCTAGGTCTCCCGCATTGCAAGCTGATTCTTTACCATCTGAGCCACCAGAGAAGCCCCTCAACTGCTGTAAAGTAAAGTAAAGTCACTCAGTCGTGTTCGACTCTTTGCGACCCCATGGACTGTAGCCTACCAGGCTCCTCCCTCCATGGGATTCTCCAGGCAAGAGTACTGGAGTGGGGTGCCATTTCCTTCTCCAGGGGATCTTCCCAACCCAGGCATTGAACCCGGGTCTCCTGCATTCCAGGCAGACGCTTAACCTTTGAGCCACCAGGGAAGCCCATTAGACCCCAAATCTCAGAGACCTAAGTCAGACTGTCCTGCTGACAGTCCAGGGAGATGGAGAGGCCCCACAGTGTTGGAGACTTAGGCTCCATCTAGCAAGTTGCTGTGTTATCCCAAGCTACTGTTCTTATCCACTCCATCGAAGATGGCCCACCACCATGTCTTCCCTCCAGCTGGCCGGAAAAATGGAGGATGTGGTGTGACTCTTTAAGGGTATGACCTAAAAGTTGCACATGACGTTTCCCTTCCCGTTTCATTGGCCAAAACTCAGACACATGGCAATACACAGTGACAAAGAAGGCTGGGACATCCAGTCTTCATTCTGTGTGATTTAGCCACATGCTTGGCTAAAATTTGGAATTGAATTAGTAAAGGAAAAAGAGAAAGACAGATACTAGGAGACAACTAGCTCTCTCTGCCACTTTATCGCTGCTGCTGTCAGTCACAAACTCAAGTCCGACTCTTTTGTGACCCCATGGACTGTTGCCCGCCAGGCTCCTCTGTCCATGGGGTTCTCCAGGCAAGAATGCTGGAGCAGGTTGTCATTTCCTTCTCCAGGGGATCTTCCCAACCCAGGGGTTGAATGCACATCTCCTGCACGGGCAGACTGATTCTTTATCACCACACTATCATTACCATTACACTAAGCATCCTCTATATGAAACATCTCCAGTTCATCAAATCCTGGCCTGATCCTTGCCCTGTTGCTGTATCATTATGGTCACATCCAGCTTCAGGGCCCGCCTTATTCAGCACTTTACAAGCCTTGGTGTTTGAATAAAGGCTGCATGTAGCAATATGAGAGCTTTCCTCTAGGAAAGTTTTGTGTGGCTTAAATAAGATCAAGAAACAGGAAGACATGGGGACTTCATGGTTCCAAATGAAGCACAAGGGTTAGAAAACAGGCCTGGAGAGGCCAAGCAAGACAGACACTACTGCCTCGAAGGGGCTCCTCAGCAGAGAAGGGGGCCGTGGTAAAGCTAAATATCACCTCCAGGAATACACTGAACCTCAGATCCGGAGGACCATAAGCAAGAGATGAACCCATCCTGCACATGAGTGAGATTAGGGGCACCTCCAACCACAAATAAGCAGCCAGGCACGTGAGAAACCCTCTGACATCTCTCTGATTCTTCCTCCCAGTCTCCCCCTGGAGGAGCTACAATCCAAAGAAGGAAAAATAGAAGAAGAGAATAGATCATAGCCCCAGCCTCTCAAAGTCCCTAGATCAAGAAATAGACCTTACAGGAAATGATGAATTACATACACATCTATCTTCCCCCATACTATTCATTTAACAAATTGTTCAGTCGCTCAGTCGTGTCTGACTCTTTGTGACCCCATGGACTGCAGTACGCCAGGCTTCCCTGTCTATCACCAACTCCCAGAGCTTGCTCAAACTCATGTCCATTGAGTTGGTGATGCCATCCAACCATCTCATCCTCTGTTGTCCCCTTCTCCTCTTGATGTCTAGTATGTGCCAAATGCTATGCCAAGTTCTGAAGATACATGTGGTTGGGATTGTGTCCAATTCATGGCTCTGTCCCAGGACCCAATATTACCTTTGACTGGGGCTTAGTAAATAATGTTAGAATAAACGACATCACAATTTGATTTTGTGTTGAACACTTGTGGTTTCCTCCCTGGTGTCCTATTTCCCTCTTCTCAGTAAGTTTTAATTCCTGTTTGAAAGACTGTGTTATTTGAGGACAACTGACTTTACCCCCAGGTCCAAAGGTGAAGCATGTGAACAAAACTAAGAATTTGAGTATTCCAGACCCTTGACATCAATGATTGGCTTAAGCATGGGAATGTGATCTAAGCCAGATCAATCAAAGCAGATCTGAGGAAAAAGGTGTTTCTGCTCTTTCCAGCGTATGTAAAACTTGGAATGACTGCAGCCATTTTTACTGTTGTTTTAAAAAAAATCCACCTGAGGATGAATCAACACATCACAGAAATGGAGCCAGATCTCTCTTGAAAATGTGAAACTCTGGATCAAACCTCACCTGAAATCCTCTCTACCTCTGGACTTTCCAGTTGCATGAGTCAATGAACTATTTTCATTCAGTTATTTGGAGTTGAATTTTTCATTTGCAACCAAAAGTACCCTAACTGATACAGAGATTTTTAAGTTTTACAAAGTGGAAGCATATCCAAGCAGATAAATGACATAGACAGTTTCTACAAGGCAGTCCAAGACAAAACTGAAAGACAGAGTGTGTGTAGATCTACATGAGGTATAAAACAGCCCAAGCAAACAAGCAGAGACCATCAGGGGGCTTTTTTGGACATATTGGGGAGCTTCTGCAGTCCAATATGGCCAAGAAGAGACAGTCCAACCCTCTTGGTGCCTTCTTTAAAACCTTTCAATAATTCCTCCTACCAACAGTTAAAGCCAAAGTCATAGACCCAGACAAGTAAGTCCATAAATAGCTTTTGGATCCATTTCTAATCATTTATAACCCAAGCACAATATATCCATTACTCTTAGTGTGCCCTATATGGTAGCCAACATGCAAGATGGCTGCTAACAATCTTTCTACCCTTTAGTAGTCCTCCTTCCATGTAGAATTGCGGCTGACCTGGGTGACCAATAGAACACAGCAGAACTGAACGCATGTGATCCTCAAGGCATTTCAGCTTCGGTCTCGCTCCCTGAATGACTCTCTCTGTGGAGGCTGGAGGAAGCCATCCACCAGGCTATGAGGACACTCAAATTATACTGTAGAGGGACCCTGATGGAGAGGAACTGGGGCCGTCCATCAACAGCCAGGACTGACTCACCCTCAGAGTGAGTGAGTGACTTTGGAAGTGGGTCCTCCAACACCAATAAAGACTTCAAAGGACTACAGCCCTGGCTGACATCATCAGACCAAAACCTCCTGAGAGAGACTGAGTCGGAACTGCTCACGCCATCCCTAATTTCCTGATCCACAGAAATCAGGGGATATAAGGAATAATTTTTGTTGGTTTGCAGGTGGTGGGGGGAGTGGAGGTTAATAAAGTTTAGGTGTTTTGGTTTTTTTATTTTGGCCACACCACACAGCTTGCAGGACCTTAGTTCCCCTATCAGGGATTTACCTGGGCCACCAGGGTGAAAGCTCTGAGTCATAAGTACTGGACTGCCAGGGAATTTCCAAGTCTAATTTTTTTAGAGCAGTTTTAAGTTTACAGCAAAATTGAGAGAAAGATATGAAGATTTCCCATACATCTCCTAGCCCCATGTTTGCAAAGCCTCCCCCATCATCAACCAGCTCTACCAGTGATATTTTTACTGTCTCTATAGTTTTCAGTTCAGTTCAGTCGCTCAGTCGTGTCCGACTCTTTGCGACCCCATGAATCGCAGCACGCCAGGCCTCCCTGTTCATCACCATCTCTCGGAGTTCACTCAGACTCACATCCATTGAGTCAGTGATGCCATCCAGCCATCTCATCCTCGGTCATCCCCTTCTTCTCCTGCCCCCAATCCCTCCCAGCATCAGAGTCTTTTCCAATGAGTCAACTCTTCGCATGAGGTGGCCAAAGTACTGGAGTTTCAGCTTTAGCATCATTCCTTCCAAAGAAATCCCAGGGTTGATCTCCTTCAG
>SJYT01041550.1:763513-780431 GCA_006410635.1 Cephalophus harveyi
ACTGTTTCCACTGTTTCCCCATCTATTTCCCATGAAGTGATGGGACCAGATGCCATGATCTTCGTTTTCTGAATGTTGAGCTTTAAGCCAACTTTTTCACTCTCCTCTTTCACTTTCATCAAGAGGCCTTTTAGCTCCTCTTCACTTTCTGCCATAAGGGTGGTGTCATACCTCTTCCAAAAAGTCATAAAGTTGGAATCATATGTATGTAGCCCTTTCAGATTGATTTCTTTCCCTGAGACATATGATTTCAAGGCTTCTTCATGTCTTTTCATGATTTGATAACTTGTTTCTTTTAGCCCTGAATAATGTCCCATTGTCTGGATGTACAGTTTATCCATCCATCTCCTGAAAAATATCTTGGTTGCATTCAGATTTTGGCAATTACAAATAAAACTACTATAAATATCCGTGTGCAGGGTTTTGTGTTGACATAAGTTTTCAACTCCTTTGGGTGAATACCAAGGAGCAGGGTTGCTGGATTCATTCAATAAGAGTATGCTTGGTTTTGTAAGAAATCACCAAACTGTCTTAAAAAGTTACTGCACCATTTGGCATTTCCATCAGCTATGACTATTGTTATTTTAAGCCACTAAGTCTGGGGTCATTTGTTATGCTGCTTTATATAACTAGTTCAACCTACCACTGAACATGTCTAGAATGCCTTTCTTCTGCTTTTTGTCATCCTTAGGAACTCCTATTTGCTCTCCAAGAGCCAACTCAAGCTGTCACTGCTTCTGAGAAGCCTACCCTGATTTTTCACTCAGACCCAGACTCTCTTACACAGCTCTATTAACACTTCTCAGACCTCTCTGGTGGTCCAGTGGTTAAGAACCCACCTGCCAATGCAGGGCACACAGGTTCGCTGCCTGGTCTGGGGAGATTTCACATGCCATGGACAGCTAAGCCAGCGTGCCACAACTACTGAACCCACGGGCCCCAGAGGCTGTGCTCTGCAACGTGAGAAGCCACCACAGTAAAAAGCCTGAGCACCATAACCAGAGAGTAACCCCTACTTGCTGCAACTAGAAAAAGCCTGCACACAGCAAGGAAGACCCAGTGCAGCCATAAATAAATAAATAATTTTTTAAAGAGAATATAGACATCCAGAAATTTAAAAAAAATAAAAATATTTCTCACTCTGGGATCTCATTAAGTGTTTAAGAGGTTATTTCTCCTACTATTGCTTATTGAAGGCATTTTTTTTTTTACTTTTTGTTTTTTATAAAATTTTTAAAGGTTACACTCCATTTACAGCCATAATAAAATACTGGCTCAATTCACCATGTTGTACAATTCATCTCTGTAGCCTATCTTACACACAGTAGTTTGTACCTCCCACTCTCCTACCCCTATGTTGCCCCTCTCCTCTTCCCCACTGGTAACCACGAGTTTGTCCCCTAGATCTATGAACCTCTGAAGGCAACAGTCTTGAATTATACAAATGTATATTCCCAGGACTGAGCATGGTATGTGCCACATTAAAAGAGTTAAGCAAATCCAGATTGAATAAGTAAGTAACAGAAACTTCAGCTCTGGGCAAGACTTCCACTGGTCTGGGGTAACAAAGGGTAGAAAGAAGGAAATAGTGGAGAGACGAACCAAAGATATTATTGGTTCTAGCGCCTAGCACCTTAGTTCATACTGAAAACTCCTTTTCCTGGTCATAAATGTACCAAAGAAGCCTGGGTAAACTATAGCAGGTGGTTCCATAGTGGTTTTTACTCTCAAATAATTACTCTGCAGATAGAAAAGTGTAAGAACCATTGCAACAGCAAACTGGAGCAATCGTGTGGTCAAAAGTTGAGTGTCAGGGCCATGGGCAGGGGAGGGAAGGAGGCGGGATCTTGATAGCACCTACAAAAGAGGAACATCTGGTTTCAGACACTTCCTGCTCACAGACAGAGCAAGAGGAAGTGGGATTGGAAAGGGGGCCCACCAGTGGGGATAGAAAAGCCAGGGGCTGGGGGTCTTTTTCCAGAATCTTGGAAAATGAAGCTTATTTGGTAGAAGCTTCTTTGGTAGAAACCTCTCAGAAGTAAAACACTGAGTCTAGAAGCAAACTGGAATTTGAGAAAATGTTGGAATCATGTCCAGTTAGAACATAGGATGGAAAGGTGGATCTTGACAACGTTTAGAAAGTAGAAATGGAAAACAAACTCAGATTGAGGTCTAAATATAAGATTTAAGTGATGAATCTGAAACAAGACAACTAATAAGGTAGCAACAATAGATGTATATGGAGGATTAGCTTTCAGAAATAGGATATAGTTTTATCAAGCACTAAAGCACATTTTGAAAAAAACGTTCCAATTTTATGCCACACAAGGGCAGAAATGGGGAGTTCCCTGGTGATCCAGTCAATTTTAAGACTCAGCATTTTTATTGCCCCAGCCTGGCTTCATTCCCTAGTTAGGGAACTAAGATCCTACAAGCTGTGCAGCATGGTCAAAAAAAAAAAAAAAAAAGGCAGAAGTGATACAAGTGATACTGCCATATTCTCTGATCATGCTACATAAAGGTAAAAAGTAGAAAATATTTTAAAAAACAACTAAAAAATGCCTAATTTTGAAAACTGAAAAATGGAAAAACTTAGAAAAAATAGTAAACACACAATATAATAACATATTATATTTTAAAGTAATAATAATAAAACAGTAACAACAATTGACATTATGTGAGTATTTACTCTGTGCCAGGCACAGTTCTAAGTGCTTTGGATGTGTTAACTATCCAGTCTTAATAGAAATCCTATGAAGAAGATATTATTATCCCCATCTTGCAGATGAAGAAACTGAGATACCCAGAAGTTATGTACCAAGTTTTACAGCAGAGCTTATATCCATTAGAATGCTTTGGGGTACAAATTAAGAGAGATTCTAACTCAAGCAATAGTCAACGTATCTTGCAGTCACTCAATTGTGTCCAAATCTTTGAGACCCGATGAACTGCAGCCCACCAGCCTCCTCTCTCCAAAGGATATTTTTCAGGGAAGGATACTGGAGTGAGTTGCCACACAGGACAAAAGCAGAGGGGGTCTCCAAAGCCAGGTAGGCAGCAGCTTAGTGGCATTATTAAGGATCCAGCGACTTTGTGTCATTTCATTTTTTTTTTTACTTTTTAAAAAAATCTTTTTTATGTATGGCAAAAACCACTACAATATTGCAAAGTAATTAGCCTCCAATTAAAATAAAAAGAAAAAATCTTGTTTAACATCAAAAGCAATTTGTATTGGGGTACAGACAATTAACAATGTTGTGATAGTTTCAGGTGAACAGCGAAGGGACTCAGCCACACAAATACACATAACCATTCTCCCCCATACCCATCAATTCTTCGGGGCTCAGCTTTCTTCATAGTCCAACTCTCACATCCATACATGATCACTGGAAAAACCATAGCCTTGACTAGACGGACCTTTGTTGGCAAAGTAATGTCTCTGCTTTTCAATATGTTGTCTAAGTTGGTCATAACTTTCCTTCCAAGGAGTAAACGTCTTTTGATTTCATGGCTGCAATCACCATCTGCAGTGATTTTGGAGCCCCCAAAATAAAGTCTGACACTGTTTCCTCTGTTTCCCCATCTATTTCCCATGAAGTGATGGGACCAGATGCCATGATCTTAGTTTTCTGAATGTTGAGCTTTAAGCCAACTTTTTCACTGTCCTCTTTTACTTTCATCAAGTGTATACAAGTGTCCTCTTTTACTTTCACAAGTGTATATCAAAACATCACATATACATATAAACATATACAATTTTTATTTATCAATTATACCTCAATAAAACTGGGGGGAAATGAAAAAAAAACACACCCTTTCTGGAATCTAAAAAATAAAACAAAATCATGGACAAACAATAGAAATAGACTCACAGTGTTGGAGCCGCTGGGAGGAGGGCAAGACGGGTTCCATCTTGAACCCCTTAACAAAGAACGTGAACTCCGCCTGAACCCTGTTAACCATCATTAAAGAAAAAAACAGGAAATCCCCTCCTCACAGATGGCATACAAAAATTGAAAGTACAGGTTAGGTTGTCTCAGTCAGTTAGACTAACAATATCGCCAGCACCTGAATGTTGTAATTGTTAATCCTTCCACACCTGCATGTTGTAAAACTAATTACTAACATGTAACCAGGCAGGTAGCAGAGGGTATAAAAAACCGAGTCCTCCAAAATCATCGGGGTCCTGCTGGGAACCAATTCACCCTGGACCTGCTAGCGTAATAAACTGTACTCCACTGTCTTGAGTGTCTTCTAAGGAGTGTTTTGCAACTCCAGATTCTACAACAGATATGGAGAATAAACTAGTGGTTACCACTGGGGAGAGGAAAGGGGGAAGGGGCAAAGTAGGGGATAAGGGAGAAAGCAGTATAAATTATATAAACTACTATGTATAAAGTAAATAAACTACAAGGACATGTTGTAAGCACAGGGAAAATAGCCAATAAAATAATATTTTATAATGACTGTAAATGGAGTATAATCTATAAAAATGTTGAATCTCTATGTCATACATCTGAAATGAATAAAATATTGTATATCAAATGTACATCAATAAACAAAATGAAGTTAATCAAAATAAAATGGAAATTCTCTGGCGGTCCCGTGGTTAGAACTCCATACTTTCACTGAAGGGGGCCAGGGTTCCCTCCCAGGTTGGGGAACTAAGATTCTGCTCAAAGCGTGAACAAAACAAAAATAGAAATTAAAGGTAAAGTAAAATTAAATTAAATTTTAAATGCACTCTTTATTGGCCACCGTTCCTCCCCACCCTTCTATCAGTGATCCCTGAACCTCCCTCCTTATACTTGAAGTCCTTGTCTCACGATCTGCTTCAGGGAGAACAAAAGCCGAGGGAGAGGCAGATGGTAAGTAAGAATGAGGAAACTGCTTCAAGGAAGCCAGCTGTCCGCCACGTGAAATGCTGCTGAGACAGAGAGATGGAAACAGAAGAATGTCCACTAGATTTAGCAACACAAAGGCGAGAAGGCCGTTGCAGAGGCATGAGGCGTGTGAAAACCGAGCTGCTGCAGCCTGAAGAGTAAGCTCAAAAGCAAAAACCAAAGAAACCGGCGTGGTTGCCACACCAGGAAGAGGGTGGGGTGATGGCCTCACGGAGTGGGGCCACAGAAGACAGAAAGAGAGGAGATAAGATGAACACACTGGTTGGAACCCCTAGAGTGTCTGGATGTACCTAGAGGAGATTTGCAGATAACTGGCCGAGGCTGGTGACCGGATCAGGTATAACCTCTAACAGAACCAAAGAAAAGTATTTATTATCGAGAAAACAAAAAGCTATACAAGAGAGAAAATGAAATCAAGATACATTAGATAACTTGGCCATGAATAGCATATACATAGCCATCATAATATAAAGCCAGAATATTGATTTAATAAAAAGCTAAAGACTTAATGGGATTTCCCCGGTGGTCCAGTGGTTCCTCAGTGCTCCCAATGCAGTAGGCCCAGGTTTCATCCCTGGTTGGGGAACTGAGATGCCACATGCCAGCACGGGCGACCAAATAGATTAAAAAAAAAAAAGTTTTTAATAAAGATTTAACTATATTGGGAGGGTTTCCCAGGTGGCACAGAGGTAAAGAATCCACCTGTGATACAGGAGACTCGGCTTCTATCCCTGGGTCAGGAAGATCCTCTGGAGAAAGGAATAGCTACCCACTCCAGTATTCTTGCCTGGAGAATTTCATGGACGGAGGAGCCTGGCAGCCGACAGTGCGTGGGATCGAAGAGTCAGACAAAACTGAGTGACTGAGTATACATGTATCATGAAGATGTAAGAAAGAGAAAGTGATGAAAAATCATCTCCCATTGTAGAAGGTCCCAATGAAAGTTTAAGTGTGAGTTGCTCAGTCATGTCCAACTCTTTGCAACCCCATGGACTGTAGGCCGCCAGGCTCCTCTGTCCATGGAATTCTCCAGACAAGAATACAGGAATGAGTTGCCATGCCCTTCTCCAGGGGACCTTCCCAACTCAGGGACTGAACCCACATCTCCTGCATTTCAGGCAGATTCTTTACCATCTGAGCCACCAGGGAAGCCCCAGAAAGACTCAATAAATACTGCCTAAAAATTAAGAATCTGTCTGCAATGCAGGAAACCCAGGTTTGATTCCTGGGTCTGGAAGATCCCCTGGGAAGGGATGGGCTACCCACTCCAGTATTCATGGGCTTCCCTCGTGGCTCAGATGGTAAAGAATCTGCCTGCAATGTGAGAGACCTAGGTTTGATCCTTGGGTTGGGAAGATCTCCTGGAGGAGGGCATGGCAACCCACTCCAGTGTTCTTGTGGAGAATCCCCATGGACAGAGGAGCCTGATGGGCTACAGTCCATGGGGTCACAAAGAGTCAGACACGACTGAGCGACTAAGCCCACAAAAATTAAGAAGTGGCATTATAAGCATATTACTTAGAGTTATGAAGATAAGTACCAAAATTAACAAAAGCGAATGCAACCAGGGGAAGGGGAGGAAAATGAGGAATGACAGGTTTTTTGTAACAAAATATACCTATTTGACTCTTTAGCCCAAAGTTCTTCAGACTTTTCTGAATGTCACCACAGTAAAAAAAAAAAAAAAAAAACCTGAATTTTACTTTACAACCCAGTACAGACATTCAAGTACTAGAAAGGTTGTAGATCCATGGAATTTCTAATATACTACTGTTTAGCATGAAAACCGGAGAATCCAGGTTTTAAACACTGCATAACTTCCCCAGCAATTTCACTTTTCGGTATTTAACAAAACACATTCAGCACATTTGTGCCAAGAGACACATGCTAGAATATTCACATCCATTCTATTCATAATGACTGAAAACTGGAAATGAGTCAATGCCCAACAATAAGAGAATGGGTAAATAGAACATTTTATAGTCAGTGCAAAACCCTTGATGAATCCTAGTAAAATATGTTAAGTGGAATTAGTAGGTCACTGGTATTACATGGTGCTTGTTGATTTTGTTAGGTGTGATAATGGTAATATGGTTATGCTAGGAAATGTCAACAGCTTTTAGAAATGAGTATCAAAGTGTGTACAAGTGATTAAATGTAAAATTTTTTAACATCTAAATTGTAGTCTTTATTCGAGTCACATATACAAATTTATGTCTCCTAATATGACAAGGTGGCTCTTTAACACATGCTCTGCCAATTTATATCAGCAGTCGGAAGGGCTTTGATGAAATGCCAAGATGACTAAGATTCACAGGAAAAGAGAAAGAAAAACACGAGAGATGAAGCAGCTGTGGCAGAATCTTGTTAATGGCTGAAGGTGGTTGGTGGGTACATAGAGATCCATGTTATTTTACTTCATTCTGTTTTGTGGGTTTGAAATTTCTATAACAATGAAATTATTAATAAATAAGCCAGTCTCAGAAAACAAAATATTTTCATGCCTCTTTTATACATTTCAGAAGCCCAGCAAAATGAAACTAAAGACATCTGTGATCATTAAAAGAAAAAAAGAGCAAGGAAATTGAAAACACAAATCCAGGCTAGTGGTCCCCTCTGAGAGGCAGGCAGGGGCTAGGACAGGGGAGAAGACTCTGTGAGGAACTTCTTAGAAATAAGCTGTGTTCGGTTAGATGCCAGTTTCACAGGTGCTCAGTTTTTTAAATTAATTTATTTATTTATCTATTTTTGGCTCACTGGGTCTTTGCTGCTGTGTGTGGACTTTCTCTAGTTGCAGCAAGGAGGGCTACTCTTTGCTGGGGTGCAAGGACATGATAGTCAACAAAAGAGTTCAAAATGCAGTACTTGGATACAGTCTCAAAAATGACAGAATGATCTCTGTTCATTTCAAAGGCAAACCATTCAGTATCACAGTACTTCAAGTCTATGCCCTGACCAGTAACGCTGAGGAAGCTGAACAGTTCTACGAAGACCTACAAGACGTTCTAGAACTAACACCCAAAAAAGATGTCCTTTTCATTATAGGGGACTGGAATGCAAAAGTAGGAAGTCAAGAGATACCTGGAGTAACAGGCAAATTTGGCCTTGGAGTACAGAATGAGGCAGGGCAAAGGCTAATGGAGTTTTGCCAAGAGAATTCACTGGTCATAGCAAACACTCTCTTCCAACAACACAAGAGAAGACTCTACACGTGGACATCACCAGATGGTCAATACTGAAATCAGATTGATTGTATTCTTTGCAGCCAAAAATGGAGAAGCTCTTTACAGTCAGCAAAAACAAGACTGGGAGCTGATTCTGGCTCAGATCAAGAACTCCTTATTGCCAAATTCAGACTTAAATTGAAGAAAGTAGGGAAAACCACTAGGTCATTCAGGTGTGACCTAAATCAAATCCTTTACAATTATACAGTGGAAGTGAGAAATAGATTCAAGGAATTAGATCTGATGTCTATCAGAGTGCCTGAAGAACTGTGCATGGAGGTTCGAGACATTGTACAGGAGACAGGGATCAAGACAATCCCCAAGAAAAAGAAATGCAAAAGCAAAATGACTGTCTGGGGAGGCCTTACAAATAAATAGCTGTGAAGAGAAGCGAAAAGCAAAGGCGAAAAGGAAAGACATACTCATTTGAATGCAGAGTTCCAAAGAATAGCAAGGAGAGATAAGAAAGCCTTCCTCAGTGATCAATGCAAAGAAATACAGGAAAACAATAGAATGGGAAAGACTAGAGATCTCTTCAAGAACATTAGAGATACCAAGGAAATATTTCATGCAAAGATGGGCTCAATAAAGGACAGAAATGGTATGGACCTACGAGAAGCTGATGATATTAAGAAGAGGTGGCAAGAATACACAGAACTATACAGAAAAGATCTTCATGACCCAGATAACCATGATGGTGTGATCACTCACCTAGAGCCAGATATCCTGGAATGTGAAGTCAAGTGAGACTTAGGAAGCATCACTACGAACAAAGCTAGTGGAGGTGATGGACTTCCAGTTGACCTATTTAAAATCCTAAAAGATGATGATGTCAAAGTGCTGCACTCAATATGCCAGCAAATTTGAAAAACTCAGCAGTGGCCATAGGACAGGAAAAGGTCAGTTTTCATTCCAATCCCAAAGAAAGGCAATGCCAAAGAATGCTCAAACTATGCACAATTGCATTCATCTCACACACTAGTTAAGTAATGCTCAAAATTATCCAAGCCAGGCTCCAACAGTACATGAACCATGAACTTCCAGATGTTCAAGCTGGATTTAGAAGAGGCAGAGGAACCAGAGATCAAATTGCCAACATCCATCACAGAAAAAGCAAGAGAGTTCCAGAAAAACATCTATTTCTGCTTTATTGACTATGCCAAAGCCTTTAACTGTGTGGATCACAACAAACTGTGGAAAATTCTGAAAGAGATGGGAATACCAGACCACCTGACCTGCCTCTTGAGAAATCTGTATGCAGGTCAAGAAGCAACAGTTAGAACTGGACATGGAACAATAGACTGGTTCCAAACAGGGAAAGAAGTACATCAAGGCTGTATATTGTCACCCTGCTTATTTAACTTATATGCAGAGTACATCATGAGAAACGCTGGGCTGGAGGAAGCACAAGCTGGAATCAAGATTGCTGGGAGAAATATCAATAACCTCAGATATATAGATAACACCACCCTTACGGCAGAAAGTGAAGAAGAACTAAAGAGCCCCTTGATGAAAGTGAAAGAGGAGAGTGAAAAAGTTGGGTTAAAATTCAATGTTCAGAAAATGAATATCATGGCATCTGGTCCCATCACTTCATGGCAAATGGATGGGGAAACAGTGGAAACAATGACAGACTTTATTTTTTTGCACTCCAAAATCACTGCTGCAGCCATGAAATTAAAAGACGCTTGCTCCTTGGAAGAAAAGTTATGACCAACCTAGACAGCATATTAAAAAGCAGAGACATTACTTTATCAACAAAGGTCCATCTAGTCAAAGCTATGGTTTCTCCTGTGGTCATGTATGGATGTGAGAGTTGGACTATAAAGAAAGCTGAGCGCTGAAGAATTGATGCTTTTGAACTGTGGTATTGGAAAAGACTCTTGAGAGTCCCTTGGACTGTAAGGAGATCTAACAAGTCCATCTTAAAGGAGATCAGTCCTGGGTGTTCATTGGAAGGACTGATGCTAAAGCTAAAACTCCAATACTTTGGCCACCTCATGCGAAGAGCTGACTCATCAGAAAAGACCCTGATGCTGGGAAAGATTGAAGGCAGGAGGTGATGGAGATGACATAGGATGAGATGGCTGGATGGCATCACCGACTCAACGGACGTGAGTTTGAGTGAACTCCAGGAGCTGGTGATGGACAGGGAGGCCTGGCGTGCTGCTGTCCATGGGCTTGCAAAGAGTAGGAACGACTGTGAGACTGAACTGAACTGACTGAACTGAAGGGCTTTTCAGCACAGTTGCCTCTCTGGTTGCAGAGCACAGGCTCTAGGCACCAGCTTCAGTAGCTGCGGCTTAGCTGCTCTTCTGCATGTGAGATCTTCCCAGACCAGGGATCGAACCTGCATTGGCACATAGCCTCTCAACCACTGGGCCACCAGGAAAGTTCCAGTGCTCAGGTTTTTTAATAAGTACGTAACATGAGACAAGAGGGGTACACGTAGACCACCTGATGATAGTGGACTAGTAAAGTGTTGTGCATAATCCAATTTTGTGCATCTGAAGTTTAAAAACAGTATATGGGACTCAGAAATACAGAGACCAAACTAGAGCTTACCAACAGGGAGAGGGAAGGGCAAAGAAGCAAGACAGGGGTATAGGATTAAGAAATATAAACTACTATGTATAAAATGTGTGTTCAAAATAAATAATTTAATTAAATATATGGTTTCTGTGCTGGAGATCTTATACCTGCAAAAGTATAAGTAATGTCTCAAAAAGAATTCTGAAGTTAGGGGAGTTAGGAAAAAGATTTCCCAGTCTTTTTTGTTCATTTGTTCTTCGAATTCCTGTGGCTAATTCCTGGGAGCTGACTCAGTTTCCTCAACCATAAAATTAGCAATTTGGCCGAATCATTCCTGAAGTGCCTGTTAAGGAAGGAAAGTTGGGACTTCCCTGGCAGTCCATTGGTTAAGACTCTGTGCTTCCAACTTAAAGGATGAAGGTTTGATCCCTGGTCGGGGAACTAAGATCCCACATGCTCTGCAGCAAAAAAAAAAAAAGAATGAAAGAAAAAAACAAAGACAAAATACTGGACAGAGAAGCAAAAGTACAACAAGTGTTTCTAGCAATAAGTTTCCAGTGCCCCCCAAGAGTGGAAAAACCTCCTCCCATAACTCCCTCCCCCAGGGTCCCACCTCCTGATTCCCATCCATCCTCTTTCCAGAACCCTGCGTCTGGCCTCCACTCTTTCCTGCTTCCTCACTCTTGGATCACCAGTGACAAGCCTATTCCCCATGTCCCCACACCCAGCATCTGCCCTCAATCTCTCTTCTTCTCCCAGAAACCCAGTCATCCTGGTCTAGCCTTTAGTCATTCTAGGGAAATTTATTCTGCCTCCAGTTCCTGAAGTCCAGTGCCAGGCTTGATGGTGTGTGAAGTCACCTCCACACTCCCTTCTCCAGGCCTAGATGGTGCTCCCAGGCCCCTAGGTGCAGGCAGGGCCGGAGAGGATGACTTAATCCTCACAGCAGGGGTGACTCCGGCCAAAGGATCAGCCAGGGAGCCTGCTTGGCTGCCGTGTCCCTCCCAGGTCAGTTCCACTTGTCCCCTGTCCTCTTTCTCTCTCACCCACATCTAGGAACTGAGAATCCTCTAGAAGCACTTCTGCTGCCTTCACTTTTTTTTTAATTTATTTAATTGGAGGATAATTACAATATTGTGATGGTTTTTGCCATACATCAACATGAATCGGCCATAGGTATACATGTGCCCCCTTCTCCTGAACCCCCCTCTCACCTCCCTCCCCACCCCATCCCTCCAGGTTGTCACAGAGCACCGGCTTTGGGTTCCCCGCATCATGCCTCAAACTTCCACTGGCGATCTATTTTACATACGATAATGTATATGTTTCAATACAATTCTCTCAAACCATCCCCCCCTCTCCTTCTCCCACTGAGTCCAAAAGTCTGTTCTTTACATCTGTGTTTCCTTTGCTGCCCTGCATGTAGGATCGTTGGTACCATCTTTCTAGATCCCATATATATGTTAATACACGATTATTTGTCTTTCTCTTTCTGGCTTACTTCACTCTGTATAATAGGCTCTAGGTTCATCCACCTCCTTAGAACTGACTCAAATGTGTTCCTTTTTATAGCTGAGTAACATTCCAGTGGGGCTTCCCAGGTGGCTCAGTAGGAAAAGAATCTGTCTTTAATGCAGGAGACTCAGGAGACACAGGTTCGATCCCTGGGCGGGGAAGATCCCCTGGAGGAGGGCCTGGCAACCCACTCCAGTATTCTTGCCTAGAGAATCCCAAGAACAGAGGAGCCTGGCAGGCTATAGTCCATAGGGTCGCAAAGAATCAGACACGACTGAGCACACACACATGCTAAGTCTTAGGACCTCCACTACTTAGTACCAACCCTAGAGAAGCCCTTTCACGTGTGCACAGAGACACATCTACAGATGTTCACAGCAGCATTGTTTATAATAACAAAGGTTAGAGATAAAGCAGTTAATCAGGGAATGATGAAGTAAGTTATGTTACATTCACATGGTGGAATACTACACAGCAGTCAAAAAGGAGACGGTTCTTTCTGCACAGGAACGTGGACAAATCTCCTGACTGACTGAACTGAAAAAAAAGACATTGCAGAATATGTAGAATAATGTGTCATATTCATGTAGAGTATGACATCATTTATATAGAAAGAAAAACACTATATTATATATTTTCTGTGGGACACATAAATGCACAGAAAGTCCTGGAAAACTACTCATCAGACTGACAACAGGGGTCATTTCTGATGAGCAGGCTGCTGCCGCTGCTGCAGCTAAGTCGCTTCAGTCGCGTCCGACTCTGTGCGACCCCATAAGACGGCAGCCCACCAGGCTCCCCCATCCCTGGGATTCTTCAGGCAAGAACACTGGAGTGGGTTGCCATTGCCTTCTCCAGTGCATGAAAGTGAGAAGTGAAAGTGAATCACTCAGTCGTGTCCGACTCTTAGCAACCCCACGGACTGCAGCCCACCAGGTTCCTTTGTCCATGGGATTTTCCAGGCAAGAGTACTGGAGTGGGGTGCCACTGCCTTCTCCGGAGCAGGCTAGTGAGATGCTAGTTGTTGTGAGCCCTAGGGTTATGAGGATAAATTAGATAAAGGAGATACTGGATATAAAATTATTGAGGGGCTTCCTGGTGGCTCAGTGTTAAAGAATCCACCTGCCAATGCGGGCGACATGGGCTAAATCCCGGATCTGGGACAGTCCCATATGCCACAGAGCAGCCAAGCCCGGGCACCATGACTATTGAGCCTGTGCTCCAGAGCCTGGGAGCTGCGGCTACTGACGCCCGCATGCCCTAGAGCCTGTGCTCCACAACAGGAGAAGCCACTGCTGTGAGAAGCCGCACACCCCAACCAGAGAGCGGCCCCTGCTCATTGCAACTACAGAAAAGCCCACGCAACAACAAAGACCCAGCACAAAAAGAAAAAAATTTTAAATGAAAATAAAGTTGTTGACACATAACAAGCTCTCAATAAATGTTTTTACCTGCAGTTCAGCATGACCCTGGCAAGCGCTAGTTTTCATGGACAATCAGCAGTCAAGAGGCACTGGAAACCTCTCTGCAGCCAGTTGTGATGGGTTCTCAGGGTCTCCACGAAGGGGAAGAACTCAGGAAGGAGGTTCTGGTCCTTTTCTGGAGGAATCCCTCTCTCTGTCCCCATTTCACCTTCCTCTAGCCCCAGGGAGATTCTGGCTGAGCCAGGTGGTCCCCAGCCAACAAGGAACACCCAGATGAGGCAGGGTTTCCCATAAACTCGCCCCATGCTGACTGCTTTTGGCTCAGGGACTCCATCTGTCACAGTCAGCCAAGGGCAAGGTCACCGGGTCATTCCCCTCAAGGCACACAGCCCAAGCCAGGATAACTTTCCATAGAAAGAACCCGTGAAGACTGTGAAAAGAAGTGCCCTGCTTAACTCCAGCTCAAGGAACAGATGGCTGAGGGCAGCAGCAGAAGAGCGTGAGACCCTTCCCTGCCCTTCTGCGCAGAGCCCAGTTCCCAGCCAACGACCGAGCGTGGCAGCGGCACAAAGGTGGGCTCGGGGACACACCCAGGGCTCCTCTGAGGGGCAGCTCTCTGGAGGAGTCCCCACAGCAGTCCCTCCAAGCTTCCCTCTCTCCTTCACTCTGGGTCAGACAGGGATCCTGATCTATGGCCCCATTTTCTCTTTCACAGGCATCTTCCCTCAAAACAATCCGGGCACGTTGAATCCTGTCTTGGCCTCTGCTTCTCACAGTCCCTTCTTCCTAGAAAGGGCCTAGGACCACTTGGGCACCAACTGCCCTCCACAGACACCCACGACGGGGATTCAGCCCAGTGGTTGCACATTGTACTGAGGTGCTGGAGTCGAGAGAGGATAAGCACGTTGGTGTTGGGACTTCCCTGGTGGTTGAGAATCTGCCTCCCGCTGCAGGGGACACAGGTTCGATCCCTAGGTGGGGAGCTAAGATCCCACAGGCTGCCAAGCACCTAAGCCCACGCGCCACAAGTACTGAGCCTGAGTGTCACAACTAAACACCCCACGTGCCACAACTAAGATCAGATGCAGCCTAATAAACAAACGAATTTTTTTAATGTGGTATTTCTGGAGAGTATTATAGGATGAGTAGGGCAGGGAAGGGAAAAGCCATTCCTAGCTGAGAGTTGTGTAATATGGGGGATGCAGGGGCCCTAAGAGTTCAGTAGGGCCAGAGTGTAGACATATATGTACCGAAGGCATAAGATGAGGTTGGAGGGGGACTTCCCTGGCAGTCCAGTGGTTTGGACTCTGGACTTTCACTGCAGAGGGCCTGGGGTTCAATCTCTGGTGGGCAAAATAAGATCCCTCAAGCCTCCTGCAAGCAACTTGGAATCCTTGGAAGTTTTGAACAACTGAATCACATGACCATACTTGGATTTTTAGAAAGATTTGATGGGTCCATCAAGACTGAAGGCTGGACAGGCAATGAGAAGATTGTCATTGTTTACTTCCTCAGTCTTGTCCAACTCTTCGTGACACCATGGAATGTAGCCTGCCAGGCTCCTCTGTCCATGGGATTTCCCAAGCAAGAATATTGGAGAAGGTTGCCATTTCCTTCTGCAGGGGATCTTCCTGACCCAGGGATCAAACTCGCAACTCCTGCATAGGCAGGCAGATTCTTTACCTCTGAGCCACTGGAGAAGCCCACGTGAAAGAAAGTGAAAGTGTAGTAGCTCAGTTGTGTCCGACTCTTTGTGACCCCACGGACTATAGCCTGCCCGCCAGGCTCCTCTGTCCATGGGATTCTCCAGACAAGAATACTGGAATGGGTTACCATTCCCTTCTCCAGGAGATCTTCCCAACCCAGGTATCAAATCCTGGTCTCTAGAACTGCAGACAAATTCTTTATCATCTGGGGCACTCATACTACCTAGCAATACATCAGTCGTCTCCTGACACAGATTTAATTAGGAAGGAGTCAGACTGTAATCGCGTTTATTCACGCTGCTGGATTTGACCATCATCGAATCATCCCTTCACTTAACGGTTTCATTTTCTAACAAGAAAGAGCTTCTCAGATGAATTCTCTCTTGTGTCCCAGAGCCAGGGCGCAACAGGCCTTCCTCTGGGAGACGCAGCCAGGAGCGCACCCCCAGCCAGATCCTTTCTTACCCTACACCTTCCTCTCCCCTCCACCCCCAGAAAATTCCCACACTGGCGTCAGTTACCAGAGGGTTCCAGACCTCACACAGCAGCTGCAGCAGCGACCCCACTGGTGATAGGAAATGGCCCCAGGCCTTCATCCTTCCTTAGGATGGGAGGGGCAGCAGTCCCACCTGCCTGAACCCCCAAAGCCTCTCCCTCCAGGGAAGAGGGGCTCCCACTCTTGGCTTCAGTGGTTATTTTAGACCCAAAAGCCTAAAAAAATGTTCACACTTAAGGAAGCAACTCGGGGAGGGAGGGTGATGAGATGGGGGCTTCCTCTCCTTCACAAGCAGCAGGCCCCGGGGCAAGGCTAGCATCAGGCTCTTTCTCTTGGTTGGCAACTCGGGGGGTGGTGTCCTCCACACCTGAGACACTCAGTCAACATAATCCGGAGGCAAAGGGCAATAAATGGGGGGTCGGTTTATTCACCCAGCAAAGGCTCTGGCTTCCCAGATGGCACTAGTGGTGAAGAGCCCGCCTGCCAATGCAGGAGACGCGGGTCCGATCCCTGGGTCAGGAAGATCCCCTGGGTGAGGGCGTGGCACCCCACTCCAGGATTCTTGCCTGGAGAATCCCATGGACAGAGGAGCCTGGCGGGCTACAGTCCACAGGGTCGCAGAGTCAGAGACAGCTGAAGCACTTTGGCACACAGGCTCTGACAGTTTTTAAATGACTGTGGCCTGGAGGAATGTATTTTGGGTTTTCTATGCCTCATGGCTGACAGCTTCGTGATAACTCTGTGTAACAGCAAGCTGACTGAACAGAAGGCCAGCTGAGTCAGCAACGCTTCAGGTGTGATCCAGCTTGTGAGAGGTAGCATCAGCGGCCCCTGAGGACTTGCTAGAAAGGCCCACTTTTGACCCACCCCTGACCTACTGAACCAGAAATTCTGCCATCTGGGCTTTAGCCAAGGCATTCCGAGGTGCTCTGAAAAGATGACCTTGGTGCATATGCTCCAGTTGGAGAATGACCCCAGTGGAAGGCCTCTTGCCGTGGTGAGACCAGACCCGACTTCGGAGGCCCCCCCAAGGCGGAAAGGAGCGGGAGGCTTCCGGGCCTCCTGACTCCCACAGAGTTCTCGAGCTCCCCCCCTCCCTCCTCCCCAAGCCCCTGAC
>SJYT01041553.1:0-50047 GCA_006410635.1 Cephalophus harveyi
AATATAATCAATCTGATTTCGGTGTTGACCATCTGATGATGTCCATGTGTAGAGTCTTCTCTTGTGTTGTTGGAAGAGTGTGTTTGCTAAGACCAGTGCGTTTTCTTGGCAAAACTCTATTAGTCTTTGCCCTGCTTCACTCCGTATTCCAATGCCAAATTTGCCTGTTACTCCAAGCGTTTCTTGACTTCCTACTTTTGCATTCCAGTCCCCTATAATGAAAAGGACATCTTTTTGGGGTGTTAGTTGTAAAAGGTCTTGTAGGTCTTCATAGAACCGTTCAACTTCAGCTTCTTCAGCATTACTGGTTGGGGCATAGACTTGGATTACTGTGATATTGAATGGTTTGCCTTGGAAACAGAGATCATTCTGTCGTTTTTGAGATTGCATCCAAGTACTGCATTTTGGACTCTTTTGTTGACCATCATGGCTACTCCATTTCTTCTGAGGGATTCCTGCCCACAGTAGTAGATATAATGGTCATCTGAGTTAAATTCATTAGTCAAGTGTAAATTCTTCTGCCAGGTTATTTTCAGAGAAATTTTTGCATCAAGGGATGTCAAAAGTAAGAGAATGAGACATTTTAGAGAATATAATTATTTTATTGTTGAATGTGCAAAAAAAAGATCCCCTTTGATTTTTTTGAGAAAAATTAAAGTACATTGATCAAAGCATAATACCTTTCATAACTGCTCTCATTAATCAAATTCCTCTCTGGAGGTAGGTCAATATGAAATAAGATTAGAGCAGGGTTGTTCTTTTGCACAATTAATTTCCCAAGGAAATTAGTAAATATATATCCTTGTGCTCAGAATTTGCTCACACAATATGTGTAGTTTATTAATAATTTATATTTTGAGTTAATATTTTATTATCTGAATCCTTAATGTGGGCTTCACATGGTTAATTAACTACCACAAACCTGTTCTCCTAAGTGTTAGAAGCTTGCAAACTAACTTGTAATGAGTGAACACATTTCCTCCATAATAATCCATTCTGTGTACTCTAACTTTGATGTCTTAGTGCATCTGATACTTAAGTAGTAAGTATTCATATCTTTCTTACCCCAGGTAATTAATATTACTCAATCAGATGCTATGTATATATAAGGATCAATCCAACAAATTCTATTACATTTCAGAATAATTAATATAAAAGTAGAAAAAAATGAAAATATGACAAGGCAAGCAAATTTTTCAAGAAAGCATCAGTAGTCTTACACAGCTATGTAAAACAAGATGACTTGTTCAGAGAGCCTTTGTACACAGAAAGAATTAACCAACATTTAATATATTTAATATTTCCTGTATCCATGCTAACATTTATGTGTCTTTCTCTGTGTCTTCTTTCCTGTGCGTATATTTACACATGGAGGCCTTTCAGCTGGCTCAATGATAAAGAACCTGCCTGTTATGCAGGAGACCAGGGCTCAATCCCTGAGTTGAGAAGATCCCCTGGAGAAGGGAATGAGTACACACTTTAGTATTCTTGCCTGGAGAAGTCCATGGACAGTCCATGGGGTTGCAAAGAGTAGGACATGACTGACTAACACACACACACACAGCATTTTTATACTTTTCAAATTGATTACCACAATAAATCTGATAACTATCTGTCACTGTCCACAGTTATTGCAATATTATTGACAATGTCCCCTATATCCCCATGACAACTATTATAACTGGAAGTTTGTACTTCTTAATCCCCTTTATTTCTCCCAACTCCTAATCCTTCTCCCTTCCAATGAATATCCGATTGCTCCCTCTATATATGTCTGTTTCTATTTTGTTTTGATTGTTTCTTTTGTTTTTTAGATTCCACACACACACGAAACCATACAGAATGGCATTGTTTTTCTCTAACTTATTTCACTTAACATAATACCATCTAGATCCATCCATGTTGCTGCAAAGAAAGGACTTCATTCTTTTTATGGCTGAGTAATATTCCATTGTATATATACCACATCTTCTTTACCCATCCATCTATTGATGGACACTTAAGTTGCTTCCCTGTCTTGGCTATTGTAAGTAACGCTGCAGTGAACAAAGGAGGACATATATCTTTTTGAACTTGTGGTTTGTTTTGTTTGGATAAATACCCCAAATGGAATTCCTGGATTGTATGGTAGTTCTATTCTCAATTTTTTGAGAAATATTCCTACTGTTTTTCATAGTGGCTGCACCAATTTATATTTCCACCAACAGGGCATGAGCTTTCCTTTTTCTCTTTATCCACACCAACACTTCTTATTTTTTGTCTTTTTGATAATAGCTTTTCTGATGAACTTGATCAGATATCTCATGTGGTTTTGATTTTCATTTCCCTAATGATTAGTGATGTTGAGCGTCTTTTCATGTGTCTGTTGGCCATCAATATGTATTGCTTAGTTGAATTGTTTGGTTTTGCAATGTCGAATTTTATGAGCTCTTTGTATATTTTTAGTATTAACCCCTTGTCGGATATATCATTTGCAAATATCTTATGCTGTTTAGTAGGTTATATTTTCATTTTGTTGATGGTGTCCCTTGCTTTGAAAAACCTTTTCAGTTTGATATAATCTGTTTGTTTATTTTTGCTTTTGTTACCCTTGCCTAAGGAGATGGATTTTAAAAAATACTGATAAGAAGAATGTTAGGAAGCATTTGGCATGTTTTCCACTAGGCATTTTATAATTTGAAGTATTTAAGTCTTTAATCTACTTTTAAGTTTTTTTGTTTTTTTGTTTTTTTTCCCCTCATATGTTGTAAGAAAGTGGTCTAGTTTGTTTCTTCTGCACACAACTGTCCAATTTTCCAAAAACTACTGATTGAAGAGATTGGCTTTTACCCACTGTATATTCTTGACATTTTGTTATAAGTTAATTGGCCATTTAAGTGTGGGTTTATTTGAAGTATCTATTCTACTCCACTGATCTCTGTGTCTGTTTCTGTGCCAGCACCATAGAAGTTTGACTACTATTATTTTGCAGAATAATTTGAAACCATAGAGCATCATACCTCCAGCTTTGCTCTTGTTTCTTGATATTGCTTTTGCTATTCAGGGTCTTTTTTGTTTAAAGAAATTTTAGGATTATTTGTTTCAGTTTGTGAAAAATGTCACTGATACTTTGATAGGGTTGCACTGAATGTATAGATTGCTTTGAGTCATGTATACATTTTAACATTAATTCTTCCAGTTCATGAACAGAGTTATATTTTTTGATTCATTTTTTTTTTGTCTTTGATTTCTTTAATCAACTACTTATAGTTTTCAGAGTATAAAACTTTTACCTTATTGGTTAAATTTATTTCTAAGTTTTTCTACTTCTTGATGTAATTGCAAATAAGATTGTTTACTTGATTTATTTTTCTGATAGTTTGTTATTCGAGCATAGAAATGTGACAGATTTGTATATATTGATTTTGTATCTTGCAACTTCACAGAATTTATTTACGAGTTCTAATAATTTTGGTGAAGTCTTTAGCATTTTTCTAATACATATACGGTATGTAGCAGTATATCATTTGCAAATTGTGACNTGTTTACTTGATTTATTTTTCTGATAGTTTGTTATTCGAGCATAGAAATGTGACAGATTTGTATATATTGATTTTGTATCTTGCAACTTCACAGAATTTATTTATGAGTTCTAATAATTTTGGTGAAGTCTTTAGCATTTTTCTAATACATATACGGTATGTAGCAGTATATCATTTGCAAATTGTGACTGTTTTACTTTTTCTTTTCAAATCTGTATGCCTTTTTTCCTGTTTTTCTGATTACTCTGCTTACAACTTCCAGTACTATATTGAATAAAAGTTTCAAGTGTCTTGTTTCTCATCTTGGAAGAAATATTTTAAGCATTTCACCATCAAATACAATGTTGGCTGTGGGTTTGTACTATATGACTTTTATTAAGTTGAGACATGTTACCCCTAACTACTTTGTTGAGAGTCTTTATCATAAAGATCTCTGTGTCTGATCTCTGTGTCTGTTTCTGTGCCAGCACCATAGAAGTTTGACTAATATTACTTTGCAGAATAATTTGAAATCATAGAGCATCATACCTCCAGTTTTGCTCTTGTTTCTTGATATTGCTTTTGCTATTCAGGATCTTTTTTGTTTCAAAGAAATTTTAGGATTATTTGTTTCAGTTTGACATGCTCTTTTTTTTAATGCTTTTTCTGCATTTAGATAGTCTTATCTCAAATCATATTTATTCTTTATTTTGTTAATGTGATATATCAAGTTCATTGAATAAGTTCAGTTCAGTCGCTCAGTTGTGTCTAACTCTTTATGACCCCATGAACTGCAGCATGCCATCATGCCTGTCCATCACCAGCTCCTGGGGTCCACACAAAGCCATGTCCATCAAGTCGGTGATGCCATCCAACCATCTCATCCTCTGTCGTCTCCTTCTCCTCCTGCCCTCAATCTTTCCTAGCATCAGGGTCTTTTCAAATGAGTCAGCTCTTTGCATCAGGTGGCCAAAGACTATCAGGGCAATGTTGGTCTTAGAATTAATTTGGAAGTGTTCCTTTTGGTGTAGCTTGAAAGGATAGATATTAGCTAGTCTTTAAATGTATGGTCGAATTCTCCTGTAAAGCCATCTGGTCCCAGACTTTTGTTTTCTAAGAGGTTGTGATTACTTGTCAGTTTATTATTAGTGATTTACCTGTTCAAATTTTCTATTTCTTCCTGATTTAGTCTCAGAAATTGTATGTTTCTGGGAATTTATCCATTTCTTCTAGGTTGTTAATTTGTTGACATTTAATTTTTCCTAATAGTTTTTATGATGATTATTTCTGCTGTGTCAGTTGTAACTTCTTTAATTTGTGATTGTGTTTATTTGGGCCCTTTCTCTTTTTATTCTTGAAGTGTCTGACTGAAAGTTTATAAACTTTGTTTATCTTTTCAAAGAAACAGCTCTTAGTTTCAGAGTTGTTTTCTGTTCTTTTTTAGTCTCTGTTTTATTTACTTTCACTCTGATCTTTATTATTTACTTTTGTTACATGTTCAACTTTTTGAGAATTTTTTCTTTCATAATTTTCTTGTTTCTAGTTATGCTCCTTTACGTTCTGTTTAAAGAATTTTCTTTGACATTTCTTACAAGGACAGTTTAGTGTTGATAGGCTGCTTTAACTTTTGCTTGGCTGGGAAATTGCTTTTCTCTTCTTCATTCTAAATGACAACTTCACCTGATAGAGTATTCGAGGTTGTAAGTTTTGTTTTGTTGCATTTTGATTTTTCCTAGTATTTTGATTTTATTGTGACAGTCTCTTCTGGGCTTCCTTGGTGGATCAGATGGTCAAGAATCTGCCTGCAATGTGAGAGACCTGAGTTTGATCTCTGGGTTGGGAAGATCACTTGGAGAAGGGAATGGCAACCCACCCCAGTATTCTTGCCTAGAGAATCCCTGTGGACAGAGGATTGTGACAGTCTCTTCTGGGCTTCCTTGGTGGATCAGATGGTCAAGAATCTGCCTGCAATGTGAGAGACCTGAGTTTGATCTCTGGGTTGGGAAGATCACTTGGAGAAGGGAATGGCAACCCACCCCAGTATTCTTGCCTAGAGAATCCCTGTGGACAGAGGTGCCTGGTGGGCTGTAGTCCACGGGGTGGTTACAAAGAGTCAGACATGACTCTGGCCTATAAAGTGTCTGCTATAAAAATTAGCTGATAATCTTATGAATATTCCCTTTTATGTAACCACATCCTGTATTGCTGCTTCTAAGGTTATCTGTTTACCTTTTGACATTTTAATTGTAAAATATCTCACTGTGGGTCTGTTTGGGTTCATCTTTTATGGGATCTGCTTTCTGGACTTGGATGTCTGTTATCTTCACCAGATTAAGGATGTTTTCAGCCGTTATTTATTCAATATTTTTTGTCTCTTTCTCTCTCTTTTCCTTCTGACAACCCTATTATACAAATGTTAATACACTTGATGCTTTCTAAGAGATCTCGTAAGCTATCCTCATTTGTTAAAATCTGTTTTCTATTCTGTTTGGATGATTTCTACTACCTTGTCTTTTAGATGGTTGATCTGGTCTTCTGCATCTTCTAATCTGCTGCCAAGCCCCAGTAGTCAATTTTACGTTTTAGTAATTGTATTCTTCACTTCTGATTGATTCTTATGTTTTCTGTTGCCAAGCCCCAGTAGTCAATTTTAGTAATTGTATTCATCACTCCTGATTGATTCATGTATGTTTTCTGTCTCTTTGTTAAATCCTCACTGAGTTCATCTATTCTTCTCATGACTTTGGTGAGCATTTTTATGACCTTGTCTTTGAACACTTCATCTGGTACATTGTTTATCTGTTTTGTTTAGTGGTTTTACTGAGGCTTTGTCTTGTTCTCTTGTTTGAAGGGTATTCCTTTGTCTCATCATTTGTCTAACTCTCTGTGTTTACTTCTAGACTTTAGGTATATCAGATACACCTCCCAGACTTGAAAGAGGGCCTTCTGTAGCAAGGGTCCTTTGGGTTCCAGTGGTGCAGTTTCCCCTGGTTACCAGAACCGAGTGCTCTAAGGGTGTCCTCTGTGTGACTTACATGGGCACTCCTATTGTGATTGGGTCATGATTGCTGTGGGCATGCTGCCAGGTGGGGTTGGCCCCTGGGCTGGCTCGCCGTAAGGCTCAGCTGCAACTCCTCTGTGTGCTGGCGGCCAAAGATAGGCCCCTAGAGTTGAAACTCCTTTGGAAGGGCACTGGAGCTGTCTGCTTGATGGTGCAGGGCAAGAGGTGTTTTGGGAACCACTGATGCTGGCTGAGGTGGCCTGCCAGGAGGGATGGTACATATTTAAATTATTTTCACCAAATATGGAGCTTCTCATTCCTTCTGATAGGGTTATATCCTATAGCTAAGTTTATGATCTTTGGAGTATATTATAAAAAATATCTGTGAGAAGATCAAAGAGAGAATAGGGGAAAATATGTCTATTATAAACTCATTGAGAGGGAAATTTATATTTTATACTATCATTTATTCATTCAGATAGTCCTTAATTTCTAGTTATACTTGAAGCAATGTTAATGGTAATAAAATCTGTATAAAATAAAGTTGATTCAAAAACATATTTTTAGAAAGCTTACAAGTGTGAGACATTTTATGAGATAGGCTTTAATATCTATATATGCAAAAAAACATAGTAATTGAGTCAAGTGGGATATTACAAAGGAAACATTTAAATTGGATCTTGAAGGTGGAATAAGCCTTCTCGGAAGTGGGAAAAGGGAAATACAATGGAAAGGAAAGTTGTTTAATAGTGTCAATTTGTTTGTAAACAGTGAGTGCATAAGAAGGTTAAAGATATACTAACCTTTTCCATGGGTCATGGTGAATAAATAAATGTAATCTACCCCTCTACCCTACTCTCTAAAACGTAGTCTATAACAGTCTTAGAAATATGAGCTAGTTATGTGCTGTCCAATGAGGTAGCTATTGCTGTTATATGTGGCTATTTTAAAAAGTGAGGAATTTAGAGTCTCTTTATACTCGTCACATTCCAAGTACTTGAGAGCCAGGCCATGTGGGCCTTGTAGACTATTTCTATCAATACTGAAAGTTCTACTGGACACCATTTGTACCAGCGCATTCTCATTTCTAGTGTCTGGAGACATTTCTAAAACTCCATGTGGAATTCAGAATGCTTTCTTGAGCAATGTATAAATGGGGAATTAATTTTAGTAGAAATATATTAGTAGTAGAATTGTTTCAGGATATGTTAGAAGTCTTTCTGACTATTTTAGAAAAGTGTTGAAAGTGTGTTAGTCACTCAGTCATGTCTGACTCTTTATGACCCCATGGACTGTAGCCCGTCAGCTCCTCTGTCCATGGAATTCTCCAGGCAAGAATACTGTTTGCTCTTCAGTCTCTCAGTCATGTCTGACTCTTTGTGACTCCATGGACTGAGGCACGCCAGGCTTCCCTGTCCTTCACCATCTCCCAGAGCTTTCTGAAACTCACATACGTTGAGTTGGTGATGCCATCCATCCATCTCAACTTCTGTCATCCCATTCTCCTCCTGCCTTCAATCGTTCCCAGCATCAGGGTCTTTTCTAGTGAGTCAGCTCTTTGCATCAGGTGGCCAAAGTATTGGAGTTTCAGCTTTAGCATCAGTCCTTCCAATAAATATTCAGGATTGATTTCCTTTAGGATTGACTGGTTTGACCTCCTTGCAGTCCAAGGGGCCCTCAAAAGTCTTCTCTAACACATTTCAAAAGCATCAATTCTACAGCACTCAGCCTTCTTCTTAGAGTGAGTTGCCATTTCCTATGCTAGAGGATTTTTCTGACGCACCAACTGAACCTGGGTCTCCTGAAATGCAGGCAGATTCTTTGCCATCTGAGCCACGAGGAAAGCCCTGTTTTAGAAGGGAAGCTATTATTTTAAGCATTTCTTTATGGAAAATGCATTCTAAGTAAAACAATAAGTGAATGCATAAAATTCTATGATATGTGGATTGCCATTTCCTTCTCCAGGGGGATCTTCCCAACCCAGGGATCGAACCCGGGGCTCCCACATTGTAGGCAGATGCTTTAACCGTCTACACCACCAGGGAAGTCCATTTATAAGTTCAGTTCAGTTCAGTCTCTCAGTCTTGTCCAACTCTTTGTGACCCCATGAATCGCAGCATGCCAGGCCTCCCTGTCCATCACCAACTCCCAGAGTTCACTCAGATTTACGTCCATCGAGTCCATGATACCATCCAGCCATCTCGTCCTCTGTCATCCCCTTCTCCTTCTGGCCCCAATCCCTCCCAGCATCAGAGTCTTTTCCAATGAGTCAACTCTTCGCATGAGGTGGCCAAAGTACTGAACTTTCAGCTTTAACATCATTCCTTCCAAAGAAATCCCAGGGTTGATCTCCTTCAGAATGGTCTGGTTGGATCTCCTTGCAGTACAAGGGACTCTCAAGAGTCTTCTCCAACACCACAGTTCAAAAGCATCAATTCTTCGGCATTCAGCTTTCTTCACAGTCCTACTCTTGCATCCATACATGACCACTGGAAAAACCATAGCCTTGACTAGACGGACCCTTGTTGGTAAAGCAATATCTCTGCTTTTCAATATGTTATCTAGGTTGGTCATAACTTTCCTTCCAAGGAGTAACCGACTTTTAATTTCATGGCTGCAATTACCAACTACAGTGATTTTGGAGCCCCCCAAAATAAAGTCAGCCACTGTTTCCACTGTTTCCTCATCTATTTGCCATGAAATGATGGGACCGGATGCCATGATCTTCCTTTGCTGAATGTTGAACTTTAAGCCAACTTTTTCACTCTCCTCTTTCACTTTCATCAAGAGGCTTTTTAGCTCCTCTTCACTTTCTGCCATAAGGGTGGTGTCATCTGCATAACTGAGGTTATTGATATTTCTCCTGACACTCTTGATTCCAGCTTGTGCTTCTTCCAGCCCAGTGTTTCTCATAATGTACTCTGCATATAAGTTAAATAAGCAGGGTGACCAGATGCAGCCTTGACGTACTTCTTTTCCTATTTGGAACCAGTCTGTTGTTCCATGTCCAGTTCTAACTGTTGCTTCCTGACCTGCATATAGGTTTCTCAAGAGGCAGGTCAGGTGGTCTGGTATGCTCATCTCTTTCAGAATTTTCCACAGTTTATTGTGATCCACACAGTCAAAGGCTTTGGCATAGTCAATAAAGCAGAAGTAGATGTTTTTCTGGAACTCTCTTGCTTTTTCCATGATCCAGCGGATGTTGGCAATTTGATCTCTGGTTCCTCTGCCTTTTCTAAAGCCAGCTTGAACATCAGGGAGTTCACGGTTCACGTATTGCTGAAGCCTGGCTTGGAGGATTTTGAGCATTACTTTACTAGCATGTGAGATGAGTGCAATTGTGCGGTAATTGGAGCATTCTTTTGCATTGCCTTTCTTTGGAATTGGAATGAAAACTGACCTTTTCCAGTCCTGTGGCCACTGCTGAGTTTTCCAAATTTGCTGGCAGATTGAGTGCAGCACTTTCACAGCATCATCTTTCAGGATTTGAAACAGCTCAACTGGAATTCCATCACCTCCACTAGCTTTGTTCGTAGTGATGCTTTCTAAGGCCCACTTGACTTCACATTCCAAGATGTCTGGCTCTAGATTAGTGATCACATCATCATGATTATCTGGGTCGTGAAGATCTTTTTTGTACAGTTCTTCTGTGTATTCTTGCCACCTCTTCTTAATATCTTCTGCTTCTGTTAGGTCCATACCATTTCTGTCCTTTATCGAGCCCATCCTTGCATGAAATGTTCCCTTGGTATCTCTAATTTTCTTGAAGAGATCTCTAGTCTTTCCCATTCTGTTGTTTTCCTCTATTTCTTTGCATTGATCACTGAAGAAGGCTTTCTTATCTCTTCTTGCTATTCTTTGGAACTCTGCATTCAGGTGCTTATATCTTTCCTTTTCTCCTTTGCTTTTCGCCTCTCTTCTTTTCACAGCTATTTGTAAGGCTTCCCCAGACAGCCATTTTGGTTTTTTGCATTTCTTTTCCATGGGGATGGTCTTGATCCCTGTCTCCTGTACAATGTCATGAACCTCCATCCATAGTTCATCAGGCACTCTGTCTTTCAGATCTAGTCCCTTAAATCTATTTCTCACTTCCCCTGTATAATCATAAGGGATTTGATTTAGGTCATACCTGAATGGTCTAGTGGATTTCCCCACTTTCTTCAATTTAAGTCTGAATTTGTCAATAAGGAGCTCATGATCTGAGACACAGTCAACTGTGTCTCCAGTAGCATATTGGGCACCTACTGACCTGGAGATTTCATCTTTCAGTATCCTAAGTTTTTGCCTTTTCATACTGTTCATGGGATTCTCAAAGCAAGATTACTGAAGTGGTTTGCCATTCCCTTCTCCAGAGGACCACATTCTGTCAGACTTCTCCACCGTGACCCTCCCATCTTAGGTAGCCCCACACGGCATGGCTTAGTTTAATTGAGTTAGACAAGGCTGTGGTCCATGTGATCAGATTGGCTAGTTTTCTGTGATTATGGTTTCAGTGTGTCTGCCCTCTGATGCCCTCTCGCAACACCTACCATCTTACCTGGGTTTCTCTTACCTTGGACATGGGGCATCTCTTCACGGCTGCTCCAGCAAAACACAGCCACTGCTCCTTACCTTGGACGAGGGGTATCTCCTCATGCCCGCCCCTCCTGATCTTGAACGTGGAGCAGCTCCTCTCGGCCCTCCTGCACCTGTGCAGCCACTGCTTCTTGGACGTGAGCTTGCTCCTCTCGCCCATGGATTCTTTATCAGCTGAGCCACCAGGGAAGCCCAAGTATACTGGAGTGGGTAGCTTATCCCTTCTCCAGGGGATATTCCCGACCCAGGAATCAAACCGGGGTCTCTACATTGCACGCAGATTCTTTACCAGCTGAGCCATTCTTTACCAACTAAGCCAAGCACCTTCTGTCAGAGGACCTGGACGAGGAAATCAAGGATCTGGTCCAGGCTGAGGCACTCCAGGAGCAGCTTCTCGTGCAGGAAGAGGCCCAGGTACCTCTGTAGCAGGTACCGACAGGCCCTCTTCTTCATGGACCCAGAAAACATCCAGTGTATGATGAGGACTGACAACTGGGCTGGCGGGGCCTCGGCTGGGGGTCCCGGGTCCCACTCCAGTCTGCTTCAGGACCCAAGCTTGGGAGGACCCAACCTACTACTCCTGCTTCACGCCGTCCCTCAGGGCGACCCCACCGCCTGCACAGAGCGAATCCCCCAGGCCTCGGGGGAACCAACCAGGCTTCGCCCCAATCCTGGGGCTTCCTAGGGGTTCTTAGTTCGCACAGAGCACAGAGTGTATGAGAGAGTCTGCAGGGAGGCTGCAGGACCCAAGGAGGAGTGAGAAATTGTGTTTTCCCATGTGGTATATTCTACATAGTATTTCTTTGTCCCTTTTCTTTCTTTTTCTTTTTTCTACCAGCAAAAGCAATTTATTCAAAAGTACCCAGGGAAAGCACCATCCTGAATTTGTGAACTAAGCCTGACATTAAGCAAAGTCATAGGGGAAAGTTTGAGGCAGAAGAATTTAGATGTTGAAGTGACCTTAAATCTTCTCTGAATACCTGTGTTCCTAACAATGCCTGGGTTTATAGTGCATTTTTCAAATTCCTTATTTATTCAGCAAATATTTAGTGAGTAAATGACTATAAATTCTGCTGGGTTAAAGGAATATAGTGGAGAAAAAAATAAATAAGATCTCTCATAGAGCACATGACTTGAAAATGTAAGCAAAATTATGCTATGTATGAAAATTATTGGTTCAGTAAAAAAACATATGCAAAAGCAAAGGCAAGCTTAAAAATGAATGAAAAAAAATTCAGTGTTTACAAACAGAAAAGGTATGCAAGTGTCTATGTGTACACAAAATACTTGTCTTAAAGATTCCAGGTAAATATATACAAATATGTCAACAAAATATTGTATTTTCTGTTGCATCTTATTCTTCTCTGACAATGACATATTACTATTATAGTAGCAAAATAAAAGGTATCCTGTGCCCATCACCACCAATCTTTAATTTAACTTGATGCTAATTTTAGTGTTTATGCAGTAAATTAAAGAAGCAACTGCCTTTTCTCTCTACATTAAGAATTCAAACATATTACCCTTTCTCCACCTGGTTCAGAGCAGTAGCAATTTAGGACTGACTGATGTCTATTGCAATCTGTAAGCATTCTGCCTCAGTATTAAAATGGAGGGGAAAAAAAGATACATTATTTTTCAATCAAAGAAATACTATATTCAGTGAAAGTTAACATTTGTAAGACTGCTGAGCTTAGAGAGGATCAGTGATGTTGCTGAGATCACACAGGAATTAGAGGCAGAACCGTGATTATAAACTGGATTCCTTTATTTCTCAGCTTTCTTTTTATTCCATCACTTGAGTAACATGAACTAAATTGAATTGAATATTGTATGTGAGAACAGTATAAAATAAATACAGGTTTGTTTCTACAGGGATACTAGAATGGATTTTAATTATTTTCATGTAATTTAGCTATACCTGGGCCTGAAATCAGATTTTTATTTTACAAGTCAGATTATATACTACCCAGATTAAAAATGTGTCCCAGAAATCTTGGCAGCATGAGCTAATCCCATGGCCATCTGTTTTCTGGATCACTTGGGGAACTTTTGCTGAAATGAGCTCTGCCAGCATTTTGCATTTCAATGGCTCCTTTTCAAATGGCTGAATTATTCAGTGTTGGACAAAAATTATTTTCATCACCAGGCTTACAATTTTATAGTAATTGAGAAAAAATATTCAATTAGAGATGGCTGTGTTTTAGAGGGTGATGCTCACTATCAAATGGTATTTAAGAAAGTCTCATGTGACTGTGTTCTATACAGCTCCAGAGAAAACCTAGACAAATTAGGGTAGAGAGAAGATGTCAGAATCTTGGCATTTGAAGGAGATTTAGAGACTGTCTAGAAAGTCTTCTTCTGTATCTCTTCCAGATGGTGATCTGGCCTTTTACAAAAGAGCCAGGTCCATCTGAGTACACCTCTACTAGGCAGTAAGTTCTTTGATATATCACATTTTCTGATCTGTCTGAAGCACAGCATCATATCTTTTCCTGTGAGCACTGGTGTTTGATAGAGATGAAACATATACATGTATTTAAAGAATGACTCAGCACCTTTGGAGCTTCTCAAAACTAAAGGGAATTCATTGTTCTCAAGGTTGCAGGATGCTAAGGATAATCTCCACCTCTCCATTCATATCAGATGGCTTTATGATTTATACTTGCCCCATTTTACACATATGTCACAGCCTGGATTGTAATACACTTCTACAATGAAGCTTTTTTGGAGAAACCATAGCTCTCTCTTATTATATCATACACTTGGCAGAGAAGTATCTTTCCATTTATTAATATTATCTTTTATTATCATTTTTCACTATCATTCAACATCATGTCCAGATAAGAGGGAACGTAAGACAGTTTATTTCACCGTTGCCCTGCTTAGAGTTAGAAACAGGCTGTGCTCATTGTTGTCACTCAGAAACCAAAGGAGGAAGACCTTATCTCAACATGTGTTTATGACTATTGCAAAATGAAAAGGGACATGATGAATCAAGTGTTTCCTTTTATATCCTTCACTCATGTTTCATTGAATGCATGTCTATTGTCCATATCATCCTTAAAGAAGGGTGAAATAGTGCAATCATGCCATGCGTCCATAAGGCAACCAGCAGAATATATGAAGACTAAGGTGGACATGAGGATATAGCCATAGGGGCTTGGATGAGAGACTTGTAACCTAATTAGCAGGTTTTTACAGCAGAAATGAAGGACATATTGATAAGACTGTGCAGAGGAGGCTTAGACAAATATGTGTGTTACAGGAGGCACAGGATAAATCAAAGAAAGAAGAGACAGATTCCTTCAGGAGAGAACAGTTGAGCATCAAATATGTGTCATGAAAAACACATATGCCCATCTATGTGGAAGAGCCAATAAATTTATCTTAGGTAGCATTCTCTAGTTCAAAATTTGTATTAGGTCAGAATATAGGACTAGAGCTGCAGAATAATGCTACAAAATTTCTTATTAAATATCTAGGTCACCATGAATATAGTTCATTCAGTCTCTTTAGCTCTTGTCTTCTTTATCATTAAAATAAACAGTTTGAGGCAATTAAATTCTAGTATTTCTCTCCAAAAAGCCTGTCTCTTATACACATCTAGATGTGTATAAGAGACAGGTATATATGTGTCATTATGAATTCTAAAATCTGAAATTCACTTTTAGAAGACACATATGAGAAACAGAATGACAACGCTCCTCAGATCACAAGATGAAATATTTAATGTATGGTGTCTCCAAGAAAACCAACCAAAAATACCAAATAGAACTGGACGCTATGGCAATGAATGTTTCAAATTTGCCATTATGGGTCCATTTTGACTCCTGCCATCATTGACCTCATGGTACTTAAGTAGTTTGAAGAGAGAAATCTCCATGTGACTATTTCTAATCTTCTTGACTGTTTTACTCAGTTATTACACCTAGGAGGAGCATGCGTGCATACACGCTAAGTCACTTCAGTCATGTCCAACTCTTTATGACCCTATGGACCCATAGTCCGCCAGGCCCCTCTGTCATGGGATTCTCCAGGTAAGAATACTGGAGTGGGTTGCCATGCCCTCCTCCAGGGAATCTTCCTGACTCAGGGATCAAACTGGTGTCTCCTTGTCTCCTGCATTAGCAGGCGGGTTCTTCACCACTGAGTCACTGGGGAAGCCCATACCTAGGACACATGCATACAAAACTTTCAGGATTATAAGTGAAGATTCTGATGAGGAAATGTCATTAAAGATCAAATGTGGTAAGAATTATCTGACAATTGAAATACCATCTCTACATATTAGTGCAATAGGGAGACATATGGGAGTAAACAAGTAGAATAAAATTTTTGTTCTGTCTCTCTGCTGACTACCGCCTGAGCTTTCATAATTAGAATACTTATTTTGGCTTAATGTATAGGCTCTATAATCATCTCTTTATAAAGGTACATGGTCTAACAAATAAATTGTTGACATCAGCATAAAACCCCAAGACACATGAGGAAACAGAGGCAATAACAACAACAAAAAGTGTTAGCTGCTAGGTCGTGTCCGACTCTTTGCTATAGCAGGAATACAGAAGTAGGTGGCCATTCCCTTCTCCAGGGGATCTTCCCAACCCAAGGATGGAACCTGGGTCTCCTACATTGCAGGCAGATTCTTTACTGTCTGAGCCACCATGGAAGTCCAGACACAAGCACAGAGGATCCCCAGAGCCCTTCCCTCCTCAGAGCGTTGCCTCGCTTCGGTTAGGTTACTTTTACAAATTTAATAAACTACTTAGAAATGTTTTACAACTTGCTTGTTTTGCTTGCCGGTACTGTGGTTTTTCACAACATGATGAAGTAGAAGTCATCATTAACAACACTCTACTACAAAGAAAGACACTGAAATTTGTTGAAATCGAGTACACAGCCGGAATATGGTGAAGCGGGAGTCTAGATGGATCTCAAATCTGTGCTCTGTCCATTATGACAGGACAGAGGGAAAGGGACCCTGACTTTTGCTCTAGGTAAACTGGGAGATGCTCTGGGTTGTATTGATAATCGATCTGGCTTACGGAGCTTGAATCCCTACACTGAAGGAGACTGTAGAAGGAAATGTTTAGAAGGAGCTTAGACACTAAAAGCTCCAACAATTCCCCCACCTTTCAGGAGTCATTTCCCATGTTCCCACTCTGTCTGGGAACTTTTACAAGACCTGAAGGAAACTTTTCCTGAAAACAACAGCTTTACGTAAAACCCCTTTCCCATTAACTCAGCCCTGCTCCAGTCTGCAATGAAAGACCCAAGCTGACTCACCTACCGGAAGTCCTGGCCCTGACCTTACCCCATGATCCACAGTGGCCAAGAGAAACAGGAGCCTCTTCACCCAGAAGTAACCTCTCTCCCTCTCTCTGAGCGATACCTTCCTGCTTTTCTCTAAAGCATAAGCAACTCTACATTGTGTGACAACTCTCTATAAAGTTCTCAGAAAGTACTGTAACAGTTCACATAGCAGCTCATTGGTGTCTACCGCAATGGAAACCTATATATCGTCTTAAGTGAGAGCAGAGCTCATTTTCCAAAGCTCAGAAAGACCTACATTTCAAGTTTCTGTTGATAGGATTATTGTCTTTGGAAAAGAGTCCTGATTATAGAAACTAATGTGAGCAAACAGCAGGGCATTAACGATCTGTAAAATATCCTTTCAATAATGAACAGCCTAATCTTTTCTCTTTGGGGGCATTTAAAAGTCGTATGTTATTCTGTTCCTTGCATCCTGCCAATACACTTATTTTTTTTGCCCTTGACATGACTGGTAATTGGATAAAACCAGCAGTTAAAGAGCCAAACTCAAAAAGTAAAAAATGAAAAATGGTTACAGAATTTAAACAATGCATTTTATATAACTTGAAACAGAGTAAAGCATTAACTGTCATATTATTAATAATTGAATAACAAGTTTATATTGGCTGGAGTACCAAAAATGCTTGTAGTTATTGACAACAGATGTTTTAATATCCCATCAAGTTAACTGCTATAGGAACTGCCTTAGGTTCTTATATGTTTTTCCTACAAATCTGATTATATCGTAGTCAGGAACAAAGCAGGGTGACAACTGACTAGCAGTCTTTCAGAAATATTTTACCATGCAATGGACAGAAAGCCAAAAGTGAAGGAAAAAAATGAATTCTGCTAATTTTCACTATAAATAATTGTTTGTATATATATATATATATATATATACACACACACACTTGAAATAGCCATAGAGCCCATTTTCTAGGATTGAGTTTATGAGTTTGCTTTCATTAATTTCAGACGTATGTGGCAAAAAGTATTCACCTTTAAAAAATATTTTTGAAGCATTGCCCAAATAAAACATGTGTACCATAAACAATAGAAAACACATCCTCTAGGGCCAACAACCAGAGTTACTCTCAGTTATTATTTGCTGTAAATCTAGGCTAAGTTACTTTCTATAGATAGGTATTTTTAACACTTGAAGTTTTTTTTCTTATAACACAGTCTATTCTGTTAAGAAAGATGTAATGTTCCATTGTACTTAAAAGTAGACCCTCACTGAAAATTATGAGCATACTCCCTGCACAATGATGATTACTCTTGCAACCAATGTTATAAAAAGTTTCAGTATGTTGAAATTTCTTCTTTGATGGAGCTATCTGTTCTGTTTCATTTGTATCAGCTACAAGTATTTTCAAATATTTGTGGAGTAGACTTAGTGATATAAAAATATCATAAATTGGTCCCTGGCTTTTCTCCCTAGAGTTGTTATCAAACATGACTGAAGGCAGAACCCTTGCTCTCTTTTGTCAGGATTTTCTTACTTATTTGTGCATATAAAGAAAATGCAAGCTTTCCAATAAAATCTTAGAGAGGAAATTAAATTATACTAGATTCTCTACTTCCTTGTGTCAAAAAAAAATAATTGTCAATATTTTCCTTTATGTACAGTGCCCCCCCCCATCACACACACACACTCAAAATGATAAGATATTGTGCTCTCTCTTTCTGACTTTGTGTGCATTCGTAGTGAGAGGCAGGGTATCCTAGGAGAATAAACATCACTTAAGTCTTTGTCAACTAAAAAAGAATGATCAGCAATATTATTTAGACAATAACACTACTTGAAATTTTTAAAAGATATGGTTTAACATTGAAGTTAATGCACTCAAATGTTAATGGGATTTTTCACAAGCTTTCAGCAAACATTGGGCATCACTGATATTCTAACACACTTTAACAGTATGGATAAACATTTGTTTTGCTGAGCTGAATTAATGTGATACCCACCAACCTGCTATATCAATGAGAGAATAGTAAGGTAAATTGGCAATATAATTTGAAGCCATGGATTTCGTTTACTAAAAGTCAGTGTTCTCAATTATTGACAGTTACATATCCATTGTTTATTCAATATAGTTGCCTGGAGATTATACAGATTCTTTTCTTTTACTTTTCTTTAGCAAAGGGGACAGTCTTACTAACATGGATGAGGGAAAAAAAAAAAAAAAAGAATAGAACTACCACCCTGTTTAGAAATTATAAAACCTAAAACAAAGGAGAGAAAGCAGAGAGGGAAGTTAAGCCAAACTTGACTTTCCCTGTGGTTCTTAAGTCATGACTTAATCCCTTAGGGAAGATTCTTATTGTTTTTGTCTCACACAGATATTCAAGATATTTTCTAATGTTATATCTTTAATAACTGGAATAATATCACACCCATAAGTAACCCTCATCATCAACTTGGCTAAGTGTCTCGTTTCAGTGGCTGGGTTCCTCGAGGAGTGATATAGGACCCACTGCTGGCTCTGGCGCTTGCCAGCTATATTTTCTTAAGCAGGTCCCTTCCCATTCTAGCCTCTTAACATAGCAGTCTTCTACAACCACATATCCATTCAGCTCTTCTCCTTTGCTCTTCTACCTCCGTCCACTGTAGATGGAGAAAGTTTGTCAATAAGAAGGCTCAACAACTCTGCTCTTAGGAATGACTAGTTTCCATCCTTAGGAGGGAACTAGGATTTTTCTATCACATGACTCCACCAGTCCTGAAGCCCTTTCCTTCAAGACATGCATATGAAGAAGGCAAGCATGAGAACAAAGACAGAGGGGGGAAAACTCTCTGGAGATCTGAGGGATCAAATCTCTAAGATGTGGGCCATTCATCTGTCCCCAATCCTTTGTGGCCCCACCTAGATGCAAACGATTGTGTTTCTAAATACTTAAGAAAGAAAAGTATTTGATGAATACATTTAAAAAAATAAATAAAAAGGGAGGCTCACCTATTTCTGATTGCCCTTCCTATTCCAACTCTTACCTGAATTTATTCACCTGATAATATGTTCCTATGGAGAAGGAAATAGCAACCCACTCCAATATTCTTGCCTGGAAAATCCTATGGACAGAGGAGCCTGGGAGGCTACAATCCGTGAGATCACAGAGTCAGACTCAACTGGTGACTAAGCACATATGTTCCTAGGCAGCTATATATTCCAATCTGGACAGTTTCTTGAGTCTAGCAAGCCACTTCTACCAGTCTTGCTTTTTGCAGGTGACCTTGCCCTCAACCTGTAGCTTCTCCGCCTCCATGGTCACACATCGACTGCCAGAGTGCCCTCCTTTACATGTTTCAGAGGAAGCACTGGACCCTCTAAGTCTAAAATATTCTATTTTATCCCACTTTTAGGATGGATCTAGTTTTTGTTGAACATGAGATTTATGGACTGTATAGAATTTTACTTAAGGAAATAAAAATAGTAAAATGAGTTTTAATGGATTAAAGTTAAACATCACACTTGGGCAAATGTGCAAAGCAAATGACCATATGCTGGTATTGCTAGGGCCCCTACCCTACCTTTGGCAGGGCTCTAGGCAAGTGAGGGATCCTTAGCTGCAGTTTCCTTATCACTGTCCAGGGCTTGTCAATCAAAATTCACTAAGTCCTAAAGCTCGAAGGCAGCTATTGTAGGTAAAGAATTAACTTCTCTCCTTTATATCTAAATTGATGCTCATTGTGTCCCATCCCATTGTGGATCACAATAAACTGTGGAAAATTCTGAAAGAGATGGGAATACCAGACCACCTGAGCTGCCTCTTGAGAAATCTGTATGCAGGTCAGGAAGCAACAGTTTGAAATGGACATGGAACAACAGACTGGTTCCAAATAGGAAAAGGAGTACATCAAGGCTGTATATTGTCACTCTGCTTATTTAACTTATATGCAGAGTACATCATGAGAAACGCTGGACTGGAAGAAACACAAGCTGGAATCAAGATAGCCGGGAGAAATATCAATAACCTCAGATATGCAGATGACACCACCCTTATGGCAGAAAGTGAAGAGGAACTAAAAAGCCTCTTGATGAAAGTGAAAGAGGAGAGCGAAAGAGTAGGCTTAAAGCTCAACATTCAGCAAACGAAGATCATGGCATTTGGTCCCATTACTTCATGGGAAATAGATGGGGAAACAGTGGAAACAGTGTCAGACTTTATTTTTTGGGCTCCAAAATCACTGCAGATGGTGACTGCAGCCATGAAATTAAAAGACGCTTACTCCTTGGAAGAAAAGTTATGTCCAACCTAGATAGCATATTCAAAAGCAGAGACATTATTTTGCCAACTAAGGTCCGTCTAGTCAAGGCTATGGTTTTTCCTGTGGTCATGTATGGATGTGAGAGTTGGACTGTGAAGAAGGCTGAGCTCCCTATGCAAAGAGTTGACTCATTGGAAAAGACTCTGATGCCGGGAGGGATTGGGGGCAGGAGGAGAAGGGGACGACAGAGGATGAGGTGGCTAGATGGCATCACTGACTCGATGGATGTGAGTCTGTGTGAACTCTGGGAGTTGGTGATGGACAGGGAAGCCTGGCGTGCTGCGATTCATGGGGTCGCAAAGAGTCGGACATGACTGAGGGACTGAACTGAACTTATGTCCCATCCCTGGGAGAATGAAAATAATGGTCACTTCAATTTTTTGGACTTATATTTCTTACTTAATCCCTGTTGAAAATGGCTGCTTCTACCTTATCTATTTTAAAATTTGCCCTCTTTACACCTCTGATCTAATTTATCTTTCCAGCCTTATCTCCTATAGTTTCTCTTACCAATGCAGGTACACACACTCACAGGCACACACATGCGTATCACTGTGTCCCAACATAATAACAGCAGATCTATGTAATGATGTGTCACAGACCAATCTTTTTCACAATATCATGAGTCATTCTTTAGGGGACTGTAAATGTTCAGTTGGTATTTATAGACTAGAATTATGACAATATTGGTTTTTTGCCACAGTCCTCAGCACTTAGGCTCACAACACAGATGCTAAGAGAAAGGGCATTTCCGATGTCTGGAGCTTGGCCATCAGTCAGTAATAATCAGCTAGGCAATCTCCAGCCATGCAAAAGGCATATGGCCTTAATATATGATATTTGTTTTTCTCTTTCTGACTCAATTCACTCTGTATAACAGGCTCTAGGTTCGTCCATCTCATGACAACTGATTCAGTATTCATTATATATGGAATCTAGGAAAATGGTACTGATGAACCTATTTTCAGGGAAGGAATGGAGATGCAGACTTGGAGAGAATAGACTTATAGACACAGTGGGAAAGGAGAGGGTGGGACACATTAATAAGGCAGCATTGGGAGAATGCGATGGCACCCCACTCCAGTACTCTTGCCTGGAAAATCCCATGGGCAGAGGAGCCTGGTAGGCTGCAGTCCATGGGGTCGTGAAGAGTCAGGCACGACTGAGCGACTTCCCTTTCACTTTTCACTTTCATGCACTGGAGAAGGAAATGGCAACCCACTCTAGTGTTCTTGCCTGAAGAATCCCAGGGACGGGGGAGGCTGGTGGGCTGCCGTCTATGGGATCACACAGAGTCGGACATGACTGAAGTGACTTAGCAGCATTGACATATATGCACTACCATGTGTAGAACAGATAACTAGTGGGAAGTTGCTCTGTACCACAGGGAGCTCAGCCTGGTGCTCTGTGATGACCTAGCAGGGTGGAATGGAGGAGGAGAGGGAGGCTCAACAGGAAGGAGACATATATATAATCATAATTGATTCAAATTATTGTATGGCAGAAACCAATGCAACATTATAAAGCAATTTTCTTCCAATTAAAAAATAAATAAAATATTTATCCCATCAAAAAAAGTCATATGGCCCTCAACAGAAAAAAAGGTGGAAGGAAGTGAAAGAAATGGCAGTGCTATAGAAGCCAAAAGCAATGTTACCCCTTAGTTTCACTCACTAAGGATTGCTTCATTTGCTTTTAGCATTGCATGAATATTATTAAAGAATATCAACTATAGCTTAGTAATTTTAAGACTAGAAGGAAAGAGAAAGTAAAGATAAATTCAAACAAAAATGTAGTATATCTTTGCACATAGAAAGAAGATATATATTAACTTTTGTTTTCAATTAATGTATATGTTAAAAAATGAATATTATCAGTTCTCCTATTTTTTTGGCTAAATTCACACTGTTTCTCTGAGTAGATGAGTGCTTACAGAGACAAAATTTGTCTTTTCACCTTGTTTATGATGAGTCTTTCTTAAATTTATCTTATATTTATTTTACCCCTCATTTAAAATGATCCATAATAGGAATTTCAACTGTCTTACACTTCAAAATAAAAGAATTAGCATGTGTTTATAATGAGAATTAGTTTACACAAGGAACTCCTTGCTTTCACAGGATAAGTAACTCCTGATGCGTCCCCCTGCATTGTTGGCTATGTATTCCCAATTTGCTATTTAGACTGTGCCGTCTTAACATTTAGGGTATGCTATTAGGGTATATAGTTAATTCATTTATTCAATTGCAAACCTTTACACCTTGCCACATACTGTATATGAGACCTTTCTAGGTGTCATAACAGTGTCAACTCAAATATAAATAAGGGGAAAGCCTTGTGATCAGGTAGGTCTCTGTTCCCACAAGTAGAATTCAGAACAGTGACTATTCTTTACACAGAGTAGAATCACTCGATCCAACAGAGAAAGAAGTGGTGCTGGAGGATGAACTTCAGGAGAAGGGGGCTTCCAGAAGGAAATGCCATATATATGTTCTGAAGAACAGGTAGACAGGTTTTAGAAAAGATTGTGACCAACAGAGGAACAGGGGATAACGAAAATCTAAGAAATGTATAAATAATAGAAAGCACAGCCCCTCCACAGGTACAAATTAAAGTGGCAGGCTCGCCATACTTTTTTGTGTGCTACAGTGTCACTTTCTCTTGAGCCACAGGACACTTTGGACTACTCTGGGGTTTTTGCAGGGAAGTTCTTTATGAATGGAAACACAGGCTCATCATCATTTCCTTCAATTGTGCACCCTCCAGAAATCAACTCAGCACTTCATCAGAGAAGCCTCTGCTCACCCTCAGACTAAATGAGATCCCTCACTCCGTCACAGGCCATCCGAACATTGATTCCCTTCTTTTGTAGCACTGGCTACACTAATAATACATACAATTATTATATGCCAGATTGTATTTATTTATTTAATCTTCACAACAACCCTTTGAGAAAGGGTTTATGAGTTTATGGGTATGGTGTGTAACAATTCACACTGTTACTAAATGGTGAGTGGTTCAGACGGTAAAGAATCTGCCTGCAATGTGGAAAACCTGAGTTTGAACCCTGGGAAGATTCCTTGGAGAAGGGCATGACAACCCAGTCCAATATTCTTGCCTGGAGAATCCCCATGGACAGAGGAGCCTGGCAGGTTACAATCCATGTGCTTGCAAAAAGTCAAACATGATTGAGCGACTAAGCACACAAGTGATGAAGTCAGGATTTGAACACAAGTCCAGAATCTATGTTCTTAGCCATTGCACTATACCTCTTCTCTGCTTTCAGTTGGAAAGTGAAAAACTACATACATGTATGTACATATGTGGGATGGTGGTAATTTGAGAGGAGAAAAAGTAAATAAAAATAAAGATTTTAGAATTTAGTTCTTGTCCACTAGATTGCAATCTCCTTTGAGCCAAGAGTCATATTTCTTTTCTTAGGTATTTATTTCCAGCAGCTTATTTCTGTGCTTAAAACATAGGAATAAAAACATATGAAGAGAGAAGAAAAGGAGAGAAAGAAGGAAGGAAGGGAGGGAGGAAGGAAGGAAGGAAGGGAAGAGGCAAAGAAAGAAAAAGAGGGAGAGAAAGGGTTAACAAGAAATAAAGATAGAGAAGTAGATGTGGGCAGTTATAATGGTCGTGGATGCCGTGCTAGGAATTTGGGTTTACTGGGGGAGGGAAGTTACGCAACTCATCATCTTTGTGCCATAAATCACTGGGAAGAAGAGGTTAATAGTAGCAAGACTGGAGGCAATAGAAAAATTAAAGAATATTGCTTAAAAAATGAAAAAAAAAAAAAAAGGCAAGTTAAAGCTTTGTTTCCCAACTTTTTTTTTTTTTAATCTTGGAAATACAGGATAAAGCACACCAAAAAGCATTTCCACATGTGCACCAGTAAAGCTAAAGTATGGCCAGTTTTGCAAGCTCTACAAGCAACTGTTGTAAACTCGAAGTGTAAATGCTTTAGTCTGGTTCAAGCTCAATCCATTCCAAAATATAAGCCAAATGTTCAACACTGATTAAAAAGCAATTTGTTCATAGTTTTCCATAATCAGATGTAACTCTTTTGAATTATTTATTCAGTGTCAGAAATGAGTTTCAAAAAATAGGCATAGATATAGCAAATTTACTACCCATACAGAATGTCAGCTTTGATGATTACATGGTTTCTGAAAAAGTTCTCTGTCTCACTAGTAAACTAAATGAATTTAGGCCAGACAACTCAGGGAAACAAACCTTATACCTGCTGATGTGGCTTTTTTTAAATTAAGAAAGCTAGAGAGTATATAAATGCTGATATGGTTTAATCTGATTTACTAATATTAATACTAATGTCCATACTAGTAAATCGTGTCCTGACTTCCATGACCCCATGAACTGTAGAACGCCAGGCCTCCCTGTCCATCACCAGCTCCTGGAGTTTACCCAAACTCATGTCCATTGAGTTGGTGATGCCATCCAACCATCTCATCCTCTGTCATCCCCTTCTCCTCCTGTCTTCAAACTTTCCCAGCATCAGGGTCTTTTCTAAAGGATAAATATATCTTTATCAGAAATCAAGCTTACTAAACTCTGAATCATACAAACTATGGTTAAACCAACACAGTAAGTTAGAAGGCACTCAATTTTTTATCAATTTTATGGGTGAAGATGGTCAAAAGATAGAAACTTGCAGTTATAAAATAAATAAGTCCTGGAGTTGTACTGTACAGCATAGTGACTATAGTTAATAATACACTGTTGTATATTTTAAAGTTGTAAAGAGAGTAGATCTTAGAAATTCTCATCACAAATAGTAGCTGTATATAGTGACGGATGTTTACCAGGTTTACTGTGGTAACCCTTTGCCAAAGTATACATATATTGAATCATTATGTTTTATACCTGAAACTGATATATGTCAATTATATCTCAATTACTAATTACATTTTTAAAGTTATTATGCATATGTATTTTAAAATTCAAATTTTTTAAACTAAGGAATCCCACTTTTTTTGTTGTTAATGGAGCTTCTCATGCATTGTAAACTTTAAATTTGCCTAAACAAGCTTTTATGATATCGAACAATTCTTTTCCTTCAACTCTGTTTTACACTGAATAGTTACTATTTCTGCTTCTAAGAGGATGGGGCCTGTTTTGTTTGTTTATTTTTAGTGGGCTTTGAAATATCATTTGAGGGGAAAGCCCATCTGATGTCAGGACTTTCTTTGTTGAAGTTCCACTGAGTCAGCCTGAGATAAATGGAATTTTCTTCTTCAATCCAAGGCTTAATTATGGTAATTAGCCTGTGCAATTTGTAAAGTTTGGCAGCCAATTCAGGTCCTAATATGCATAAGCCTCTTTCTGCTACAAATTGAGTAGGTTTTAATCAGTTTTTAAAAGACAGTGTCTTACTATGCCTGCGTGCCATATTCTTAGATTTTGAGATTGAATGTTATTTCAAACTCTGCTCCATCATTAGCAGTTTTGATATTTTTAATATTCATGAAGCTTTCATCTTAGCATTAATCCCCCAGCATCTGTGATTATGATGGGCACTTTGGGGATCTGTCTATTGTGTGTCTGTAGAGAATGAAAGGCCCAGAAGCTCTTGGCAGTAAATTAACCCTCACAATGCCACTTGGTGCCAAATGCCCTTTGAAATGTTGCCTTCTGCTCTGTGCCTTTCTGTTCGGATTTCACACTCATGTTTGATTTCCTCAACAGACCCAGGCTTTATTTTATTCTGACAGCCATCTGTGACACTATAGGGCTTTTTTCTCCCCTCTTTTTCTTTCAAAAGCCATATCTTTCACCAGTGTTTTTTTCTAAAATGGGTATGTTAATCAAATGAAGAAAAAGAGCCCAGGGTACTAATTTATTTTTCATTATGTGGATGTTTATGCACATTGAGGGAATTTGTAGAAATGTATACAATTAATTTATTGACAATGCTTCTTCAGAATAAATTCTTAAATCACCAATAATTTCTTCATTTGTTGCTATTTTTTCAAACATATACCAGAATCTCTGAAATATATCACCCTCTTAAAAATTAACTTCATTCATTAGATTTCATACTCTAAATAGATTGGAATTCTTGAAGAGAGAATGAATAGAATGTGTGTAGTTTGAGTAAGCATCTTTTACCAGCCAATGTTTCTTTAAATGTACAATTTTAAAGATGGAAATAGATAGCAAGTCAAACTGAGGTAAGAACTGATGCTTCCATTCCAGTTTTTGCTAGTGATTTATTTTTCTACTCTAAAACATCCTCTACCCATATAGGTTAGAGACTTCTAATCAGCCATATGACTTTGTACACAGAAAGACAAATGTATTTTCTTTACAATTTTTCAAAAAGAATCTGATTTCTGAAAAAAAAAATCAGAGATATAATTTCTTAACTTATGAGTGAGACCAAAATTTAAATAAAATGGAGTAGTTCTGTTTAAATATAATCTTAAAGAATAAACAGGACACTGTAAAGACTATTTTAAAATAATTCAGAAAGAACCTCAGGCAGCAGAAGTTGGTAATTCTTTATAGAAAACCAAGAAGGGCAAAGGTGAGGACCAAGAAAACCAAGAGGGGCAAAAGGGAGCAATCTCTGGAAGCCATGTTCAATTCATGGTGAAGAAATAGCCTCAGTAATCAAAGCCGTTTGTACTTCCTGAAACTCATCAGGTTTCTTTTGAATGTAAGATAACTCTGTAATGTTGTCCTTTAGCCCTCTAATCAATGTGAGGAGATCATTCTCTGCAGCCCTCTACAGTGGGGGAGGTATGGAATGGACCCGCTGGGTGGACAGCAGAGGCGGGCGGCAGTGGAAAGGTTGAGATAGGAGGGTCCGCCCATCCTGTATACTCAAGCTCCTTGACCTTGTAGGGAGGGGAAGGTTATTAAAAGAGGGCTAGTCTGCTGGATTGCATTGAAACCTCTAGATGTCAGGGATATGGGGCAGGGGAGGGGGGAGGAGTAAGGAAAGAGCTGTGTGTAGTGAAATGCCAAAGCTCCCTGGTAGTGNTCAAGCTCCTTGACCTTGTAGGGAGGGGAAGGTTATTAAAAGAGGGCTAGTCTGCTGGATTGCATTGAAACCTCTAGATGTTAGGGATATGGGGCAGGGGAGGGGGGAGGAGTAAGGAAAGAGCTGTGTGTAGTGAAATGCCAAAGCTCCCTGGTAGTGGTAAAGCGCTCTGTGTGTGTGTGTGTGTGTCTAGAAATAAAATTGTTTTCTAGAAAAGAGCTCTTGAATTTCCTGCTCAACGGAAGGCCAGATTCCACTGAGGGAAAAGGGTGGACACTAGTTTAGGGTCCTCAGTCAGTAGGTCGCTCTTCAAGGAATCCCCTATTTTCAGTGCTAGCCTGTCCTCTGTCTTTGAAGATTTTAAATAACACAGGGAAGTGCTCAAGATATAAAGTTAAGGATAGGGGCTTCCATGGTGGCTCAGCAGTAAAGAATCCCTTGCCAATGAAGGAGACTAGAAATGTAGGTTTGATTCCTGGGTCGGGAAGATCCCCTGGAGAAGGAGATGACAATCCATTCCAGTGTTCTTGCCTGGAAAATCCCATGGGCAGAGGAGCCTGATGGGAGCAAGCTACAGTCCGTGTGGTCGCAGAGAGCTGGGCATGACGTAGGGACTAAACAACAGCAACAAGTCTTCTGAAAAAACTTTCCATCTGAGGCAAAATACTTCTCAGCAAAGCACTAAGAATTCTGAATCCAAAATGTGAGCAGCTAATAAAGGTCAATAGTGTAGGCCTAAATATTTCAGAAAGAGTCAAATATTTATCTGGCTTTAGAAAAGTGTAAAATTCAGTGGACACAACCTTGTATTTTTACTGTCATTGAGACCTCGGTTAATTTTCTGATGATTTGAAAAAGAGACTCTAAGCTTCCCTTTCAGTTCAGTGCTCTGCTTAAAGATGGTAGGAGTGACTAGGGCAGCAATAGGGAAATGGAAAATTTTATAGAAAAACTGACATTTTGTAGAACCAAGTATTTTTTAATTAAAAGCTTATAAAATATCTAACTGAAATTTTTTCAAAGTTCTCCTATTATATGATACAATGAATAATATGTTATTATATTTATAATAAATAAATATACATTGTAATAGTTTTTGTCATTGTTTAGTTGCTAAGTCATGTTCGACTTTTTGCAACCCCACTGACTGTAGCCCATCTGGCTCCTCTATCACGTGAGATTCCCCAGGCAAGAATACTATAAGGGTTGCCATTTATTTTTCCAGGGAATCTTCCTGACTCAGGGATCAAATGCACATCTCTTGCACTGGCAGACAGATTCTTTACCACTGAACCACCAGGGAAGCCAATATTTATAATAAATAAATATTTATTATAATATTTTCCCATATAATAATATAATAAACCCTATGTTTTTCCTTGAATGCAGGAAATATTGCCCCAAAAATCTGTGAAACCCAGAGGTAGTTATGCATAAACTGATCAAATATGTTAAGTTGCATTATAAAATAATTAGCTAGTAATATTTTGCAAATTTTGAGGGTTATATTTACTAGTGACAGGATTTTAAATTATACTCATGGAAAATAAAAGAGAATTTTTAGGTAAATCCTGAAAAAGTTTCTGAATAATGAAAAAGAAAATACTGATTAAAATAGTAGCCTTCAAATATGCTTAAGTCTACAAATTATTTTTAATAAAAATTGAAGAAATTGCTAGTGTAGTTTTGCTTTTTTGCCAAAACATTGCACACTAGCTATTTCTTAATATTATTTAAAAAATTTAGCAAGATGCATAATTTTTCAGTCATGACCTTAACCAGAGATCAGACTTCTGTAGCTTTATCTTTGGACATAAGAAGTGATATATATACATTCATTGGAGACTATTCAGGCAAAAGATATGTGTGCTTTGTAAAAGTGTGTCATTTGAACACACCCTCAAACTTCAGGAACTTGACAGCCCCATAACCTACAAGACTAGAGGTCCCTTAGGCTTGGAAATCTGGCTCCATTTCATTTTTTCACTGTTTTTTAGATATAAACCAGAATGACCCCAGTCCCAGGGTAGCCAGGGGATTAGCCTAGTCTTCAAGGAGTTGAGTATGAAACAGGAGGAAGAGAAAAGAAGATAACCAGAACATTACCAGACCTCCCTTTGTTTATTATCTTATAAAATCATAATTTTCATTTTTTAAATATAGTGATACCATTCATAAAGCATGTGTTTAGCATATAGCATTTCATCTTTAGTTTTGAGAGACAAATAGTGGAATAAGAGTCATATTCCAATAGCATACATAAAGTAGTGATTATCTTCATTAATCCTGGCAGCTGAAAATGATTCTTGTCTCATGGTTAGACTTGAAGAATATGTTCTGGAAGAATATCTACAAATCACTTAGAAGAAAATCATAAGTACAATTTTTTTTGTCTTTACTGTAGGATGATTTATTTTTTCTGAGTAAGCCAGTAATAATTGTAATAATGAAACATTTTAGACAGTCTTTTTGTGGGCAATGTGGCCTAGACAAACATGAGAGAAGTTTTCCATTATTTGAAAAGGAAGATTAGCTAAGATTAGGAATTTGATTCAAGCATATTACATAAATATGACTTAATGTAGTTCAATAACTGATTTAAGACTACTAGAACTAGATGTTAGATTGATTAAGGTAAAAAAAAAAAAAGATGGATATAAATAAAAACTGCTAACAAGTTGCTGTACTGGTTTTACTTTGTATTTTAAAAATAAGGATTCCCAAACCCATTGGTGTTTCCATTGTAAATGAAAGAGAAGCCTAAAATAAAGCACCCAGCTAATGGCAAATTAGTATCACCTGAAATATGCTTTCCCTTAAAAAATTAATATTGCTAATTAATGACAAACACTATAAAATTAAATGAAAAAAACCTAAATGGAACTTTTTTTAATTTATTTTTAATGCATGAAAATTAGTCCTTTTCTTCCGTGGTTTTAATCATCTGACTATTAAGATGTAGTTTTCACTTGATAATATACTATAGCCTTTAAAAGCAGTTTAAAAATTCTATACAAAAATCAGTTTGGTCCTATTGGGAAGTAAGCTTTCTTGAAATCTGGTTATTAGCAAGTGTATTCACTAATTGTTATCATTTAGAGGAACATGAACCCAAGTGTTGCTACTTGTCTATGCCATTATGGTATAAAATAAAAGTCTAATAATGATTATAAAGGTAGCAATTGGCCTCACCCATCATTGCACATTGATGTACAATTGTCATCCATTTATGAGTACCTGATCTATACGAGCACTTCCACTCAAACTTCACCTCAAAGAGCCTTCAGTTTCAGAGGTGAATGTGAATACAGCTGAATTACTGAGTTTAACAAAAATCCTTAAAAATAGATACTCAGAGGGATGGTTATGGGGAGGGAGGTGGGACGGGGGTTGTGGATGGGGAACATGTGTACACCCATAGTGGATTCATGTTGATGTATGGCAAAATCAATACAATATTATAAAGTAATTAGCCTCCAATTAAAATAAATAAATTTATATTTTAAAAAATCATGCCAACCTGAAAAAAAAACAATAGAGACTCAAAAAATATGCTTTGAGAACAGAGAAGAAAAGCTGCTAACTCTTCTTGGGAGGAGCAGGAGTTAACATTGTAGGCCTGGGTCTTGAACAGCAAACAGAAATTCTTTGATTCTAGAAAAGGCTAGGAGAGTATTTCACACTGAAATACTGAGTAAATGTCATAAGTAGGAGAAAATGCCTTTAGTGTGTGACATAGCCTCAAATGGTGTATCAGGATAATCAGTCACACAATTCACAGGGTTGATATAGTGTGTAGAATAGCTAGAAAGATATAAAATTTAAAAGGTGAAAATAATGGCATACACGTTTATAACTGGGAGCAATGCAGTTTTGCACTCTCCCACAGGACAACTATATCTCAAGTCTGGGAATGTTCCAAACTAACAAAAATGAAGACAGTCTGTGAGATAAGCCTTCAGGAAACTTAGAAATCAACTCTCTTTGATTAAACTTGGCCATTCCTTACAGGGTAGATCTAGGGAGACTTTTCCAGAGGTGCTGTCTCCTGAGATCATTAAATGCAGAATACTAGGACATTTTAGTGGGCTTCTCAGGTGGTGCTAATGGTAAAGCCACCTGCCAATGCAGGAGACATTAGACATGTGGGTTAGATCCCTGGATTGGGAAGATACCCCTGGAGAAGGACCTGGCAACCCACTCCAGTATTTTTGCCTGGAGAATCCCATGGGCAGAGGAGCCTAGTGGGCTGCAATCCATAGGGTTCCAAAGAGTTTGACACAACTAAAGTGATTTAGCATGCACACACAGAACATTTTAGTTAATAGAATAAAGGTGTTTCAGTTAATAAAATATAAGAATAAAGAAATTTAATTAAAAGAATAAAGGTGTTTGAATTTTAGAAGATTGAAGGTGATTATTTACTTTGTTTGGTTGGAGACTTTTTAATCATTCATTATAAACTGAAGATCAGAATTTGGACCAAGGCCCTAACAATTAAATGTAAGATCAAAAATATTTTTTTCTAAATAATCAATATGGTTTCATTTAATAAATTAGTAATCCATTGAATCTTATTTCTCACACCATCTACTAGGAAGTTTAAAGCAGATTTGGGATACCCAAGAAGCTTCTTTGGTGGATCTGATGGAAAAGAATCTGCCTTTTATGCAAGAGACCTGGGTTTGATCCTTGGGTCAGAAAGATCCCCTGAAGAAGGGCATGGTAACCCACTCAGCATTCTTGCCTGGAGAAGCCCATGGACAGAGAAGCCTGGCAGGCTAAAGTCCAAAGTCTTATTTCCCACACCATCTACTAGGACGTTTAAAGCAGATTTGAGCTACCCAAAGAAGCTTCTTTGGTGGATCTGATGGAAAAGAATCTGCCTGCTAATGCAAGAGACCTGGGTTCGATCCTTGGGTCAGAAAGATCCCCTGAAGAAGGGCATGGTAACCCACTCAGCATTCTTGCCTGGAGAAGCCCATGGACAGAGAAGCCTGGCAGGCTAAAGTCCATGGGATCGCAGAATCAGATACAACTGAGCAACTCTGTCCATGGGATTTTCCAGGCAAGAGTGCTGGAGTGGGGTGCCATTGCCTTCTCCGAACTAATACATACACGTAGAATTTTAGTAAGCTTTAATAACCTATGTGATTGTTCTTGTTCTTGTGATTGTTCTTGTTGTTACAAGTCTCCCTTCTGGCTCCTTTTTTATGCTGCTTCTTTCCTTTTACTTTAGCACATACTTTTATATATTGCCTTGTTTTATTGTATATATTCATATAAGCAGTAATGATAGTGAAAGTTCCTCAGTCAATAATATGAATGACTTCTTTGCTAAAATGATTAGTAATTTTTGAATAATGGAATAATATTTATCTTTTGTGTATGTGTTCCTCACAATGTAATGACTCCTGACATGATACATTTTCAAGTCCAAGCTTCTTTATTAACACTTTCTTCATGATTTTCATAAGTCTAGATAGCCAACAAAACAGTAAGTTTAGCCCTGATATGTAGTGATATATATATTTTTTCCGATTTCCATGGCATGTATACTTGCACCATGTATTTTGAGCCAATAATGTGACATCACCTAATGAAAAGTTGAGAGGTGGTGCTCAGTAGCACACTGTTATGCAGTATTTCTTCTATCAGATAAATACATTTAACAACATTAAGGGCCTGATAATAGTAAAACTGTAGTGAAATAACTAGGAAATGATTTTAAAAGCTAGTAAGTTTTTAGTATCTATCAGCTTTGTTTTTTAGCATATTTAACTACTGTCTCTTATACACATCTTCCCATTGTGGATCACAATAAACTGTGGAAAATTCTGAAAGAGACTTTTATTTACATTTTTATAAGTTAAAATTATGAAGAGTATCAATGTTCAAATATTCATATAATTTCCTCCTAAACTAAAAATGCAGAGGTTTTTAGGCCCTATCTTAATCTTTTTACACTCAGTAAATCTAGGACACTCCCTTTGCTAATTATCGCTTTCATAAAGACTTAAAATTTGTGAATTTAAATTAAGGTAACAAAATGCACTTAGTTTGTTTATTTCTCACCACTCCTTCCTAACATTTGATCTGTTCCTAAAATGGAAATGACAGATCTGAATCATTTTTAATGTGGTTTTATTGTACTTACAAAGTTTATCTACCCTAAGGGATGTGATTAAATAATGCCTACACAGGAGGATTTTATTCCAGGTTTTAATCACTGAGATTCTTTAGTCTTGGAAGAAGGTTATCTTTTGCATTGATTAAAATCAAGTAGTCCAAGTAATTATACTGCTATTGAATTTCATTTGAAAACTTTTCTATTCATAGAATATGTAAAACCTTTGTGTGTATATGTGCATATATGTGTGTCTGTCCATTTCTATAAACAAAAAAAGTAAGATTGAATAGGATTAAAATGGGATCCCACAGAGTAATCTTAAGCACCTATTGCTACAATATGCATATGAAGCAAACAAAAGAAATAAGTAACAAGATCTCTACATTTCTAATCTTATGTCTTGAATGGAATCTTTATATGGGCTGTAGGAGAACTATAAAACAAATGTATTCTAATAAAATAATGACATGAATATTTATCGCTATTATACAGCATTATCCAGAATCCAAATGCTTGTCACCCATAAGTACTTTTTAAATGCGTAGCTACAATATGCATATGAAGCAAACAAAAGAAATAAATAACAAGATCTCTACATTTCTAATCTTATGTCTTGAATGGAATCTTTATATGGGCTGTAGGAGAACTATAAAACAAACGTATTCTAATAAAATACTGACATGAATATTTATCGCTATTATACAGCATTATCCAGAATCCAAATGCTTGTCACCCATAAGTACTTTTTAAATGCGTGTGTGTGTGCGTGTGCATATGTGTGTGTTCAGTCACTTCAGTCATGACTGACTCTTTGTGACTCTGAGGACAGTACCCCTCCAGGCTCCTCTATCCTTGGGATTTTCTAGGCAAGAATACTGGAGTGACTTGCCATGCACTCCTCCAGGGAATCTTCCCTGTCCAGGGATCAAACCTGCGTCTCCTGCATGTTCCCCATTGCAGGCAGATTCTTTACCTGCTGAGTCATCAGGGAAGCCCTAAATACTCTAGGTGACCCGGGCCATTAGTAGGTCAATACTCACAACATTGTGGTCCTACTGGTAATCTAGGCTGCAGCTACAGTGATCTTTCAATTCTTCAACAGCTCCATTCTTGTCATTTTGTGATCTTCAAGACTTATTGCCTCTCCCTAAATCATTGTTTTCAGTGCTGCAAATGTCTGCTTCCCTCTTTATCCCTAGGGCTTTGCTTAACTGTCTCATCTTTGTTCTTCGAGTCTCAGCTTTAAATGTTCCACAACCAGACTTCTTTAAACAACACTATCCTTAAATACTTTCCTAGCACACATTCCATAACAACTATAATCTTTTATTTGTATAAATAATGACAATACATTTTTTCTTATAGCAAGCTCCCCTCAAACTGGAACCTTTGTTATCTTTTGACTCTTATATCCTTTGCTTGTAGCAGACTGTCTGAAACATAGAGGGCACTGAGTCGATCCTGGATAAATAAATAAATAAATAAGCAAGTGGTCATAAATAGAGAATTTGATAGTGGCTAGAGATACTGAAGAGTTTTGGACACAGAATTGAACTCCACCTCCAAACACTGCAAAAAGAGGTTTCTACAAAGGAAGAGTAACAAATAAAATAGCAGTGGCAGAGATTAAACTCAGAGTTCCGGTGATAGTAATATGAACTGACCAGAGCAGTGGTTTTGAGGATTCATGAAAGAGAGATAAAACAGGTATGCACTTTACTGTTTTGAGATGAAATCTGTTTTCAGAAAGCAATTGAGTTCCTGCTAAATTTAGTTTTAGGTTCAAGATATTCGCATCTCTCTCTCTTTTTAACTCTCTTAAGGACTTTTGAGACTAGAAGCAGCTTAGAAAAAAACAATTTATTATATTATATGAGACAAAAAGAACATGACTCAGCAGCAAAGTATTTCTTTTAGCAGGGTAATGATTAAAACTGAATGCTTTCTCTGATGGTGTAAGCTATCTCTGTTGATTTTTCTCTGGATGTACTGTTAACCAAGTAACACACAGGCTTGTATGGTTGTGCCCTCAAAGCTAGAGGGATGTTCCCAGGTCTGGTTTGTCCAAGTTTAGAGCTTAGCAAATTGCCTCTGTCTGTATTAAAGTACACATTCCCCCAAACTGTAGGTTCTACTTAACCAACATATGGTACAAGCTATAAATAATTACTGTAATACTGAAGATGATGATAGCTAAAATTTATTCAGCAATCACCATTTGACAGCCACCATTCTAAATTCTTCTCATGCATTAATTCATTAAATCCTCTTAACCACTTTTCTCTGGATGTACTGTTAACCAAGTAACACACAGGCTTGTGTGGTTGTGCCCTCAAAGCTAGAGGGATGTTCCCAGGTCTGGTTTGTCTAAGTTTAGAGCTGAGCAAATTGCCTCTATCTGTATTAAAGTACACATTCCCCCAAATTGTACTTAACCAACATATGGTACAAGCTATAAATAATTACTGTAATACTGAAGATGATGATAGCTAAAATTTATTCAGCAATCACCATTTGACAGCCACCATTCTAAATTCTTCTCATGCATTAATTCATTAAATCCTCTTAACCACTCCGTAAAATGTATACCGTTACTATCTTTGTTTTACAGATGAAGAAGATACAATTTATTTAAGTAACTTGACTAAGCCATACAGCTAATAAACAGAGAAATAAACATTCAAGCACAGGCATTCTGATTTAGGAGTCCCTGTTTTTAAAAAGGTCTTTGAGTGTTAGAGCAGAATTTTGAGATTGTATTAGTAGAAAATTAAGGGGCCTCGAAAGTTCCAGTGATGTGAGTTGATGAAGGTTTGGGGTTTGGGTTTAAAAAAAAAAAAAATCGATAAAGGCATACTGAGAAGAGAACTTACTAGTCAGGACAGATGAGAAGCAAAGTGTGGTATCAGAGACTATTGTAGACTTTCCCAGTTGATGTGAAATGGTTTTCCTCACAATGAGAATAATCATAACAGATGTTGTGAAGATATAAATCTTAGGAACTTAGAAGAGCAGAGTAGTGCCTTGCTTTCTTGACAAAGATACACTGCGTGCATGTATATAAAGCAGTTTAATGGGGCAGACAGTGGGCTAAATTCTGTTTTTTTCTCCTGCCAAAAAATACATTTCTGCCTTGTACTTCCTGGAATTGTATTGGCATGAGCAACCGAAAGTAGCTAGGAATACACAGAGCAGAACAAAAATTTTTTTACTTCAAAAAATTACCAACATGAGTATAGATGCTCTGGATGGGTTAGGGAATGCTGTTGTGTTATCGATTCTAGTACTTAGAACACCATTATTCAGTGTAATAGTAAATTAAATTAACAATACCTTGACCATGGCTCAGACAGTAAAGAATCTGCCTATACTGCAGCTGCTGCTGCTGCTTCTGCTAAGTCATTTCAGTCGTATCCAACTCTGTGCGACCCCATAGATGGCAGCCCACGAGGCTCCCCCATCCCTGGGATTCTCCAGGCAAGAACACTGGAGTGGGTTGCCATTTCCTGGCTCCTCCGTCCATGGGATTTTCCAGGCAAGAGTGCTGGAGTGGGGTGCCATTACCTTCTCCACTTATACTGCAGAAGACCTGTATTTGATCCCTGGGTCAAGAAAATTCCCTGGAGAAGGAAATGGCAACCCACTCCAGTATTCTTTCCTGGANGCTCCTCTGTCCATGGGATTTTCCAGGCAAGAGTGCTGGAGTGGGGTGCCATTACCTTCTCCACTTATACTGCAGAAGACCTGTATTTGATCCCTGGGTCAAGAAAATTCCCTGGAGAAGGAAATGGCAACCCACTCCAGTATTCTTTCCTGGAGAATTCCCATGGACAGAGCAGCCTGGCAGGCTACAATCCATGGGGTCTCAAAAGTCAGACACAACTTAGCAACTAAACCACCACAAACAGCACCCACTCCAATATTCTTGCCTAGAAAACCCCATGGACAGAAGAGCCAGGTAGGCTACAGTCCATGGGGTTGCAAAGAGTTGGACGTGACAGAGCGACTAACAGCACTGACTAGGAGAAAATGACATGGTCTGGTAGAGGTTGCCTCTGTTAGGAAATATGACTAGAAGACGATTAGAGATTGAGTACCAGAATGCTGATAATCTTTGTTCTCAACACTGGAGATTCATAGATTATGCCTGTTATCAATGTGACTGCCACTGAAATTACTTCAGAAGCCAAAGATGTCCCTGGATGTATTGTGTTTTTCTGTAAGATGATAAACTACTCGTTCACTCAACAAATATTTATTCCCTACTGATCTAGTCACTCAGGGTGAATTAGTGAATGCATTTTTTTCCTGAGGTCTCCATTTTTATCTTTTTAAAAATAACATATTTTTGCTATAACATCACACATATGTACATACCCTTGTATACACTTGCACACATACATGCATACCCACACATACACACAGGACTTGAGATGGATAGAGAAACAAAAAGAATAGACTCCAAAAGTAAGTTTTTCTGTAAGTTTTTAATTTGTTTACTGAAAGTTGAGTTTATTATGAATAAGACATATGATACAAGAGAATGAGAATATTCAAAGAGCAGCTAGTAAAACACTAGGTTATTTTGTCCGAAGGGCAGACAGAAAAAGTTTTTTAAAAAAGCACAATGGATGCTTAGAAAATTGGAGAAAGAGGTTGAACAGAAAAAAGCATATGCATACACAAACATTAATGACCAGCCCTCCATCATGTAACATATCCTAGTAGGAGATTGCATGAAGTTTTCTATCTCCTGATTTATATTTATATATATATATATATTCATTTATATATATAGCATATATAAATCATATATATATGATTTACTAGTCTTAAAATTATTTTTTAAAAAGAAGTTTTTCTGACTGTAGGAGATAATTCTAGGAGAATAAAAATTCCTATTGAAGGTACTTTTTGAGTAATGAATATTCAGTTTCTGCAATGCCATCATAAATAATCAACAAAAATGTACTCAAGGGCAAGTTTGAAAAGATTCTCCAGTTTTTGCTCATTTCTAATAGAAGTGGATTGGCAGCTTGCTGTGCCCTTATTAGCTCCATCAAGTCTTATATTACCTTGAAGTGTTAGTAGCTGTATCAGTCAGAGTGCAATCAAAGAAGCAGAATCAGTAGGGAATATGCATTAAGGCATTTGTTGCAAGCTTTTGGGTCTGTCTCTTATACACATCTCTTTTGCNTTATTAGCTCCATCAAGTCTTATATTACCTTGAAGTGTTAGTAGCTGTATCAGTCAGAGTGCAATCAAAGAAGCAGAATCAGTAGGGAATATGCATTAAGGCATTTGTTGCAAGCTTTTGGTTTGCCTGATTGTGGCAAGCCTGAAATCTGTAAGACAGGCCAGCAGAAAAGCTGAATGGAGAGCCTTCCTGTGAACTAAGCTGCTATCCAGAAAGAAGACCCAGCTCTGTTTTTAAACCCTTTCAAATGATTGAATCAGGCCCATTCAGGTTATCCATTCAGGATCTATTAATTAAAACCCACTGATTATGGACTTTAATCACATCTTCAAAAATACATTCACAGCAAACCTTAGATTTGTGCTTGATTGAATAATGGGATGGTAGCCTAGCAAGATGACACATCATAATGACTATCACAGTGGATTATATGATGTGTGTAACTGATTTGATGCACATTGCTCAATTGTAAATACCCAGATTCAGCAGACAATTTCCTTTGGGTAACATCTGAATTTTTGTAACTGATTAATCCTGAGGGATGGATGCTTTTCCAGGCTTTGAAATTTGTGTTACACCTTTAATAACATATAGCTAATATTTACCTATTATTTGAAAATAGTAAACGTGTTTTGATACTGATTCCTAGTTTTTTTTAACTAGTTCCTTTACAAAAGGTTCTGTAGACCATCCCCTCATGATAAAGAAATGAAAAATTCCCTGAGAGTGTATTCAAAGTTCATTCACAACATTCTCTGTAACCTCAAATGGATGAATCATTCTAATTGAGAAAGAAGTCAAACACTTTGCAAAATTCCACATAAGAAAATACTGTTGAGTTGCCTCAACTGATTTTGATAATGCCACAATTAGTAGCTAAATGCACAGAAAGCAACAAACAATAAAACAGAGTAACATCTTCTAGCCAAAACATACTAACTATAAAAAGCAACTGAATTTCATTGTTACGTGAATTAAGATGTTACATGAATGGTAAGTTCTTATTTAGCATCTTCTTACATGCCAACCACTATTCTAGGCTCTGGAGGAGCAATAATTTAAAAGATGAGTCAAGATTCTTATTTTTATGGAGCTTACAATCTATTAATATGAAGAGGGAGTGATATAAAATAAACAATACATACACAAAGTAACTTTTAAAGCAAAGTAAATCTGATGTATCATGGAAATAAAATATGATCAGGATAAAAGAGATGGGGTATAACAGAGTGTGTTGCAATTTTAAATGAGGCATCAGACTTGTGAAAGTAATTCAGTTCAGTTCAGTCACTCAGTCATGTCCAACTCTTTGCGTCCCCATGTACTGCAGAATGCCAGGCCTCCCTGTCCATCATCAACTCCCGGGGCTTACTCAAACTCATATACATTGAGTCAGTGATGCCATCCAGCCATCTCATCCTCTGGCATCCCCTTCTCCTCCCACCCTAAATCTCTCCCCAAATCACGGTCTTTACAAGAGTCAGTTCGCATCAGGTGACCAAAGTATTGGAATTTCAGCTTCTGCATCAGTCCTTCCAATAAATATTCAGAACTGATTTCCTTTAGGATGGACTGGTTGGATCGCCTTGCAGTCCAAGGAACTCTTAAGAGTCTTCTCCAACACCACAGTTCAAAACCATCAATTCTTCAGTGCTCAGCTTTCTTTATAGTCCAACTCTCACATCCATACATGGCAACTGGAAAAACTATAGCTTTGACTAGACGGATATTTGTTAGCAAAGCAATGTCTCTGCTTTTTAATATGTTGTCTAGGTTGGTCATAACTTTTCTTCCAAGGAGCAAGTGTCTTTTAATTTCATGGCTGAAGTCACCATCTGCAGTGATTTTGGTGCCCACCAAAATAAAGTCTGTCGCTGTTTCCATTGTTTCCCCATCTATTTGCCATGAAGTGATGGGACCACACACCAGGATCTTAGTTTTCTGAATGTTGAGTTTTAAGCAGACCTTTTCACTTTCCTCTTTCAATTTCATCAACAGGCTCTTTAGCTCTTCTTCCCTTTCTGTCATAAGTGTGGTGTTTTGCATATCTGAAGTTATTGATATTTCTCCCAGCAATCTTGATTCCAGCTTGCGCTTCCTCCAGTCCAGCATTTCTCATGATGTACTCTGTATATAAGTTAAAAAAGCAGAGTGACAATATACAGCCTTGACATATTCCTGATTTGGAACTCGTCTGTTGGTCCATGTCCAGTTCTAACTGTTGCTTCCTGACCTACATACGGATTTTTCAAGAGACAGATCACATGGTCTGGTATTCCAATCTCTTTCAGAATGTTCTACTGTTTGTTTTGATCCACACAGTCAAAGGCTTTGGCATAGTCAATAAAGCAGAAATAGATGTTTTTCTGGAACTCTCTTGTTTTTTCAATGATCCAGTGGATGTTGGCAATTTGATCTCTAGCTCCTCTGCCTTTTCTAAAACCAGCTTGAACATCTGAAATTTCACGGTTCACGTATTCTTGAAGCCTGGCTTGGAGAATTTTGAGCATCACTTTGCTAGCATGTGAGATGAGTGCAATTGTGCAATAGTTTGAGCATTCTTTGGCATTGCCTTTCTTAGGGCAATCAATGAACAGTATGAAAAGGGCCATGCTCAGTAAACCTTTAATCTAATTTCCTGTTGATGGGCGGGGCTTGTCCCCTCCCTTTTATTTGACCTGAGGCCAAACTATGGTGGAGGTAATAAAGATAATGGCGACCTCCTTCAAAGGTCCTTGCAGGCACTGCTGCACTCAGTGCTCCCAACCCTGCAGCGGGCCACTGTAGACCCATGCCTCTGCTGGAGACTCCTGAACACTCACAGGCAAGCTTGGGTCAGTCTCTTTTGGGGTCACTACTCATTTCTCCTGGGTCCTGGTGCATATAAGGTTTTGTTTGTGCCCTCCAAGAGTCTGTCCCCAGTCCTGTGTAAGTTCTGGCAGCTCTATGGTGGGGTTAATGGCGACCTCCTCCAAGAGGGCTTATGCCATACCCTGGTCTACTGCAGCCAGAGCCCCTGCCCCTGTGGCAGTCCACTGCTGACCCACACCTTCACAGGAGACACGCAAACACAGTTCTGGCTCAGTCTCTGTGGGCTCTCAGGGCCCTGGTGTGCACAGGTTTGTTTGAGCCCTCTGAGCATCTCTGGCAGGTATGGGGTTTGATTCTAAATGCAATTTCATGCCTCCTACCACCTTGCTGAGGCTTCTCTGCCCTTGGATGTGGGGTATCTCCTCGCTCCAGCACCACACAGCCACAGCTCCCCTGTGATGGCAGCAGTGGCAGTTTAGTTGCCAAGTCGTGTCTGACTCTTGCAATCCCAAGGACTGTAGCCTGCCAGTCTCCCCTGTCCATAGGATTCTCCAGGCAAGAATACCAGAGTGGGTTGCCATTTCCTTCTCAAGGGGATCTTCCCGATCCAGGAATCGAACTTGGCTCTCCTGCCTTTCAGGCAGATTCTTTACCAACTGAGCTACGAGGGAAGATCTCCCTAGTGATAGTAGAGTAAAAAGGAGGGATTCGAGAAAGTAAGCTTTATGGCTTTCCGAGGGAGAATGTTCTAACAGAAGGAGCTTGAAGGGTGTTTGAGAAATAGTTAAAAAAGACCAGTAAGCATTCGCAGAAGGAACAAGGGGAGCGAGGTGGGACTGAGACCAGAGAAGGAGCCAGGCTGTGAATGCCCTTGTAGGCCACTACGAGAGCTCTGTATTTAATTCAGAAATAAAAGAGGAACCATTGGATAGTTCTGAGCAGAACAGAAGCATGATCTAACTCATATATTAGTTGAATCATTGAAGATGCTGTTTTGAAAGAGAACTGTAAAGGAGGGAGAGTGTAAATGGGAAAACAATTGAAGCTATTGCAGTAATGCAGGCAAGTGATAATGGTGGGGTGGACCAGGAGGATGGTGCTGGTGGAGGAGGGGTAAAGTACTTGTATTCTGGTTACATTATAGAGATGATGGCAATATGGCTTTGTGTTGTTATCGTGTGATCATGAGATTGGTTACCTGATGTCAGATGCCATGAGCCTCTGCTCTAAATGTCTTTCAAATATGCATCCATCCGATGGACGTACTTCTGAAGAGACTGTGCTATGTTCTTTTGAAACCACACATCAGTACTACAAATTTTTGCTGCCTGATGTTGGTATTAGAGACCACACAGAAACAGTTTTACTGAATTTGTTAAAAGATTTTGTGTGTGTTGCTTGCTCAGTCATGTCCGACTCTGTAGCCCACCAGGCTCCTCTGTCCAGGGAATTCTCCAGGCAGAATACTGGGGTGGGTTGTCATTCCCTTTGCCCAGGGAGCTTCCCAACCCAGGGGTCAAACCCAGGTCTCCTGTATTACAAGCAGATTCTTTACCCTCTGAGCCACCAGGGAAATCCTCAGAAGGTTTGGGATCTCGTTTCTATTAGCAGCTGCTTCTTTAACAGTCTACCCTATGTAGTGTTGAAGACTCACTTGTTCTGTGTTTTATTTTCCACCCCCTTGGACCATTATAAATACCAAATATGGTATAATAAAATGGTACCACTGAAGAATTTCATCATGATCTCCTCTTATAAAACAATAAGAGGCTTCCCTGGTGGTTCAGTGGTAAAAAATCTGCCTGTAATGCAGGAGACGTGAGTTTGATCTCTGGGTTGGGAAGATCCCCTGTAGAAGGGAATGGCAATCTGCTCGAGTATTCTTGCCTGGAAAACCGCATGGACAGAGGAGCCTGGTGGGATATGGTCCATGGCATCACAAAAGAGTCAGACATGACTGACCTTCTTTCACTCACTGTGAAACAATATGATACCATTTTCTAAGAATTTTTTGAATTGTAAGGCTGGACCTTAGTGATTGATATACTTTTACAATAAAATCAGCCATGACATAACCAGGCTAATGCCATTCATAAAACATGACTCTCTGAAAATTGTACTTTCAGTATTCCTTTAAGATTTAGAGTCAGAGGATGCAGGGGAATGAGACTTATAATGGCGTTTTTTTCTCTCTCTGAACTACACTCACAAGTCAGTACTGAAGTTCTCCATGTAGAATTCTTTCCTTTGTTTTAAGACTGAGTGAAAGAAAACTTCTCAAAATATGAGTCTTAAGAAGCAAAATAACTTACACAAATCTTCTATTTAAAATGCTGTTTATATATTTGTTCTAGGAATTCAGGTCATATTCAGTTTTCTATCAGTGATGCAAGATATGCATGGCTTGCAGTCCCCAACATTCTCTTTATTTCACTTTATTTTCCAGAATAGCATGCTTGCTTCTAAGAATATACATCTGGTCATATTTAAATAAATGAAATATGAATGGGTTTTTCAGTAAGACTGTGTTTCACAGATACTAAGACTATTCTCGGCTAATCCCATTGTGAATGAATAAAGTATTTTAGTACAGAAATTTATAAAATTCCGATGCTATTTCTGTGAACCCCAGGATTTAGGATTGATAAATAGGATAGATAATTGATTGACATCTGATGCATAATATCACCTTTCCAAAGAGAAAAATGCTGTATAAGATTTTTCTTTCATTTCACCTGTAATGAAGCTATTTCAAGTGCATGAGTGCTAAGTCACTTCAGTCATGTCTGACCTTTTGTGACCCTATGGACTAGCCCGCCAGGCTCCTCTGCCCATGGGACTCTCCAGGCAAGAATACTGGAGTGGACTGCCATGCCCTTCTCCAGGGGATCCTCCTGACCCAGGGATCGAACCTGTGTCTCCTGTGGCTCCTGCATTGCAGGCAGATTCTTTACCCCTGAGACATGTTTTATGAACAAGCAAAATTAAGGTAAATATATCAGTGAAGGGCATCCTTCTACACCCATTTCCTACTACTGATTCCACCCTACTTTAGCTTTCACTCTTACTCTCAATCACTACTACCACATGTTCTTTTCTCCTCTTCTTTAATTCTTGACAACAGCTTTGTATATGCTATTTCTTCCAACCTGTTCAGCAATTTTCCCTGACCTTTTGAAATATATTCTTATCAAAACCTGAATGAAAGCTCTGGTTTTCAGATTTTGCTGCTTAAGAAGCAGGAAATGATTCTGGTGGCTCTTACAAACTAGAATATATTGAGAGGTAAATTTTACTGGCAAGATGTTGAAACATGCCACTTCTCTTCCTCATTCAAAACGGCAGTAAAACAGATGCCCAGATATAGAAAACAAGCTAGCGGTTACCAGAGGGGTGAGGAAATGGGGGAGGGGCAAGTTAGGGGGATGTGAGTAAGAAATACAAACTACTGTGCATAGAACATATAAGCAATGAGGAAACATTGTATGGCATGGGGAATTATAGCCATTAGATTGTGATAACTTTTAAAAGAGTGTAACCTGTAAAAATACTGAATTACTGTGCTGTACACTTGAAACTAATGCCATAAATTAACTGTATTTCAATTAAGTAGAAANCTATGCATAGAACATATAAGCAATGAGGAAACATTGTATGGCATGGGGAATTATAGCCATTAGATTGTGATAACTTTTAAAAGAGTGTAACCTGTAAAAATACTGAATTACTGTGCTGTACACTTGAAACTAATGCCATAAATTAACTGTATTTCAATTAAGTAGAAACAAACAAAAAAAAACCTGTAGTAAAATAAATCTGTGAAAAGGAAAGGAATTATTCTAGTAAGTTATTTTCCTCATTAAATTTACCTCTATCTTGGATGTATTAGAGAGTATGTTCAGAGAGTTTCACCAAAGGCCAAATCTACCATTCTGAAGTTGTGGGAGTCTTAGACCCTGCAGAATATTCTTCATTATCTCAGAGCAGCAGGTGCCTGTGGGTGGTGAGTTAAGAAGAGAAGGTTTGAGAGCACAGGGAGACTTCAGACCATTGTTTATCAGAGGCCAATAAGACAGCAGTGTTTCTAAAGGCTATTTCTGTCTTATGGAGTCCCAATGCAAATGTATGAATAAATGAATTTTAAAGTACTTATTTGTTAAATATAGTAAATAAATTTTAATATACTTTAAGATGTGTACAAAATCATGGTCCAAAAATGAAACATAGCAATACTTAATTCCCTGTATGTCTTTTTAAGCTAATATTTGCTGCTAAGTCGCTTCAGTCGTGTCCGACTCTGTGCGACCCCATAGACGGCAGCCCACTGGGCTCCCCCATCCCTGGGATTCTCCAGACAAGAATACTGGAGTGGGTTGCCATTTCCTTCTCCATTAAGCTAATATATTAAAAGATAATTCATATTTTCATTTTCAATAACTTTTTTCTTACAAGAGCCTCCATGTGTATAGAGATTATTTTCACCAAAAACTATGTAGCAAACTTATCCTATATACAAATGTATATGCTAATTATTACTTGGGCTTTTTTCTGGGGTCTTTAAGCCTTTTTTTTAATTAAGTCTGTGTTTAAGAAAACTTTGTTAATGATGCTATTGGGGATATCCACTCACACCAAAAATATGAATTTAGCTTGTCTTAGCAAATCAACAAATTTCTTTGTCCCACAGAAACATATTTTGGCAATGTGGAAAGCAATGCTGCAGTCAGGCTCATAGAGGGAGTTTCTTCCTACACTGATGCCAGCTTGTTGACTTGGCAAGAAGCCCTGGTCAAGAAACACAACCATCCTTCTGCCATTTGTTAAATTTGCATAATTAAGGACCAATTATACATGGTATTGTCTTGTAGTAGGCTGCTCAGCTGGCTTTCCCTTATTATGGTTTCATGCCACTTTCCCATTTTGATTACCAAAAATGACTTTGACTTTTTGTCATTCTAATGAGGAGGTTAAAAGGAAAATATATCTATCAGAATGATACATAGTTACTGATTTTGAAAAATGATCTCATGAGTGAAATATATTTAATGGATACTTTTACTTAATTTCTCTGATATAAACAGCAAAAATGGCTTAGAGCAACATTAGATGTTACCTATTAGGGGTGTGTGTGTGTGTGTGTGTGTGTGTGTATGCACATGTGTGTATGTGAGATGGAGAGAAACAAGAGAGGCAAAGAGATGGAGGGAGGGAGAGGGAGAGAGAGGTACTTACAGTCAGTAAACAGCTTTTATTTAAAAGCATGAAGCGTTTAGAAAGCTTGGTGTTATCAAATACTCTTAATTTTCCCTTTGTCAGAAGTATGTATTATGCAGTCTTTTAATGTTTTTCACCAGTCATCCCGTTGATCCACACTGTGATCATTGTGTGATCCCATTAGGTTTCTGAAAGTCACAATAGTTTATCTGGACAGCTAGTTGCATAATAAAAAATCATGTGAAAATTAGCAAGATTCTCACGTGTCAACTTCAAATTTTACAAGTTTCTATCTCACTTACATTCACAATTAGAGTTAGTCAGCAGTTCCCTTACAAGCTGCTCCTGACAGTGTTTGTGAAATGTTTATAGAATTTACAATATGCCCTTTGTTAACACTGAGTTTCTGACTGCTATATATAAGAACACTGGCATACACTAATGAGAAATTATAAGCTAATAGTCAATTGGCTTCCAGTGAGAATCTTTGAAAACATGGAAATCTTTTCTTTAAAAAGAAGATTTTTAAAGAAGATTCTAAAGCCTTACATAATTTAATTAAAATTGACATTGAAAAATTGTGTCTTCATTAAGGGACCTTATTGGGAAAAATGTTAATGTTTATTTGATATTTATGCTACAACCTTATATACATGATCTATAATTTGCAACAAAAAAATACATGGAATAATATTGTGAATGTGAAACTTGAGTAACTAATTATCATGCTACGACTTACAATTTTGCTAAGCAACCTTACATTCTTTATAGGATTCTGTAAATAAGAATGCATTCAAGCTGATTTCAGCTAAAAAGGGAATAGTTTACATCACAAATGGCTAGATCCTGGACTAAAAGTGTCTTCAAGGGGCTACTCTCTATCTCTTTTTCTCAGACACTATAAAGTCGCCGGAGTACACTTAGCCTTTGCATCCACTCAGATTCAAGTACAATAGGAAGCAATTTCCAGAAAATTCAGTAAAAACCTCATCACACTTCATTGGCTTTGACTGGTGGCATACTCATCTGTGAACCACTCACTGTGGTAAGGAAATGCAAAGCTGATGGCCAGACCCGGTCAAGAGCCATCACTGAACTCAGGAACATGAGAAGTGTTGCAGGGATTAGAAGGCATGAATAGTACAAATGTTAGATAGGAAGGCATCTTCTCATGTTGATTGAAGGGCCTGGCATAGGTTAAATATAAGGAATATTGATTTGCACCTTGACAATTAGGGTTACAAAGTTAGTAAACCTGGCCGCTTATATTAATACAACTGTACCCTTTCAGTTCTAGTCACCAAATGTAGCCCGTTTCAAATATTGGATCTGAACTTAAACATTTCTAATGACACCAACATATTCTAGTGAACACATATATTATCTTAGACAACTGGCAAAAGTGGCCCTGATGCCTAAACTCCTCTAGAGCACAGTTAGACCTGGGTAATAATGGTTGGACAAAAATAACCAAATGTAGCCCGTTTCAAATATTGGATCTGAACTTAAACATTTCTAATGACACCAACATATTCTAGTGAACACATATATTATCTTAGACAACTGGCAAAAGTGGCCCTGATGCCTAAACTCCTCTAGAGCACAGTTAGACCTGGGTAATAATGGTTGGACAAAAATTCTCAGATAAAACACCTATTGATTGGATAGGTCGCACAACTTAGAAAGATTCTATGAACAACTGAAACTATTCCAGTGGTAATTTATCCTTAGGAAATGAAATTCACATTACTACATACAGTCCTGACAATTCCATGAGGTAGACCAATATTTTATTTTATTTGATAGTAAACTAGTTGTGCATTGATGTCTTATCTTCATTCCAAAGCAGTGAATGGCACATGATCTATATCTGTAAACTATTTTTGAATACAGAGACAGATGAAAAAATTTTTAAATGTGAAGACTACTTCTAGTACAATCTTCTCAACTGAAAACAACAGCCTCACATGCGAGAATACCAGAAGAAATTAATATTTGTAAGTAAATGTAGGCAGTAGAATCACATGTTAAACACAGAATAAGATAGAATGGAGCTCATTTATGAATAAATGGAATGATGTAATAAAGTGGAGAGATAATATTGAAACATGCAAAAAAGATGGATTACACCATCTAGTCAAGGCTATGGTTTTTCCAGTGGTCATATATGGATATGAGAGTTGGACTGTGAAGAAAGCTGAGCATCAAAGAATTGATGCTTTTGAACTGTGGTGTTGGAGAAGACTCTTGAGAGTCCCTTGGACTGCAAGGAGATCCAACCAGTCCATCCTAAAGGAGATCAGTCCTGGGTGTTCATTGGAAGGACTAATGCTAAAGCTGAAACTCCAGTACTTCGGCCACCTCATGAGAAGAGTTGACTCATTGGAAAAGACTCTGATACTGAGAGAGATTGGGGGCAGGAGGAGAAGGGGATGACAGAGGATGAGATGGCTGGATGGCATCACCGACTCGATGGACATGAGTTTGAGTAGACTCCAGGAGTTAGTGATGGACAGGGAGACCTGGCGTGCTGCAATTCATGGGGCCACAAAGGGTCTGACACGACTGAGCAACTGAACTGAACACATTAAATAATATGGTGGCAAGGAATTCAATATCTTGAAAAAAATAAAGATGACCCTTACTTCACTGATTATTACAAAACACATTTTCAAGTGGACCAAAACTTAAACGATAGCAGTGAAAAGAGTGAACTGTCTAGAAAAAACATAAAAGAGTGGTTAATAATTTAGTGTAGGGATTCTATTTATGAGTAAGACAGAAAACCCAGAAGTATTAAATTACTAAAATATTACAACATAAAAATAAATATATCTACATAAAGATAGCATTCAGTTCAGTTCAGTTCAGTCGCTCAGTCGTGTCCGACTCTTTGTGACCCCATGAATCGCAGCACGCCAGGCCTCCCTGTCCATCACCAACTCCCAGAGTTCACTCAGACTCCCGTCCATCGAGTCGGTGATGCCATCCAGACATCTCATCCTCTGTTGTCCCCTTCTCCTCCTG
>SJYT01041553.1:55960-104431 GCA_006410635.1 Cephalophus harveyi
TAAGAAAACTTCTCTGGGAGTGATTTTCCAAGTTGATTTCAGTTGTATCATTTCTGTATATTAATAGTAGACAAAAAGGGACACATAAAAAGAATTGGAAAGTGGGGATAGTAGAGAAAAAGTAAAAATATTAAAGAAAAAAACAGTATTATTTTCCCAAAGCATCTATACTTCAAATTATCTAACAACACATATATTTTTCCCTCTATCTTTTTTTAGATAGTTATACGAGCATCAAAGGACTCCTTGTTTTTCTTTAGAGTATTTCAGGGAAGGATGTGCAATTTTCCTTTTTTTTTTTTCTGTTTGAGCTACTTTCTTCCTCTTTCAAATATATTCTTTAGAGAAACAGGCACATCTTTGTGCTAACCCCGGAGAACGGTATCCTCCCCAGAGGTTGGAGGACAGCTGGGCGCTGCCCAGCAGCTCTTAGCCTCTGTTCCCTGAGGCCCCAGGCTAGTCATGGCAACAGTGTCCTGAATGATGGTGGAGGCTCCATTTAAATCACTGCCTGATTTTAAGATCAGCATCCTAGAGGTTTCTTCAACTTGTTTAGGGTCCTGACATTTTCAAAAAGCAATGCTCCAAGATTGCCACGTAAGAAAAACGGTGACCTTTTCATTCCCTTTTACTCATTAAAAGAGGCCCTTGGCTGTAAGGCTCACAATTACCACTTGGAGAAAGATGCGGAAATCACAGTTTATCTATCCATCTGCAGCTTGCCTCAGCAAATTGACCTCTGGATTCCAGAGAAAGTTATTTGGAATACAGCCACCTCTACTGCATCCTAAAAATTGTTGTTTTTCTTTTCTTCTTCCCTTCTCACTAAATCTAATAAAGCTTCTTTATGCATGAGTTCCTAGAGGTATCATGGAATGTCAAGAATCTTATTACTCAAACAGAAAGAGATATAAACAATGAACTAAACAAAAACAACCACCTATATGACGTTCATGCCATTTTCTTTGCACTTATACATACTAGCTTAATCTGCACAAACTTTCTGTGAATTAGGTGTCAATATTATTTTAATTTTATAGAGGCAATTGAGACCCAGAGAGGTTATTTGACTAAAATAGTACAGCTATTAAGTGACAAAATTAGATTTTAAAAAAGAAAACTAAGAGTACCCAAAACCACTTCATTAAACCAAGGAGTCTAAAGGAAAATAAAAAATTGTTTGTAAATTTAAGAATTAATAGTTAAAAACACTAATCATTTTTGACCATGCTAAATCGTTGGTTTGAAAACTGAGAACAATCATGTTGAAGAAAGTGGAAATCTATTTCTTTTACTTTCCCTATCACTCTAAAGTACGTGTCAAGTTTGTCCTTGGAATGAGATTGATTTTCTGAGATATCAGCAGCTGCTATTAATTCATTCCTATGTATCCTGGAAGGTGGAAGCCTTATTATATGAAAATTCACCTTGTACATAATTTTCTATAGTGTTTCCATTTCAAGATTTGTCTGTGCTATTTATTTCTTCATTTCGCAAGTAATACAGTAATATGTCACTTAGTGAGCATCTATTGAACATACTTTAAACACTGCTCTAGGTGCTAGAATTTTTTTTTTTTTTTTTGAGATGAGACATACAATCCATGTTCTCATGAAGTTTATGATCCAATGGAGTGAAAAAATCCTCGATATATATTCAAATAAATATACAAGATAAATTCAGTTTATGAAAATGCTTTAAAAAAAAAAAAAAAAACAGAAAGAACAGAAAGATGTGGGTAAAGTTATATTAGGGGCCAGCCAAAGCTATTGTCATTAATCAGGGTTAAAAAAAGGTATCAGAGAACATTTTGGTGGCACTGCATTTGAACTGAGACCTAAAATAAGCTGGGGACAGTTCAGCAGAATACTGAATTTCTAGACATAGAAAACTGCTAAGTGTAGAAGCAAGAATGAACTTGACCTATTGTTTGAAGAGAAAGGTCAACGTGAGCAAAGGAAATGCATGTGCAAATTGTGCCTTAAGACAAAGATGCTAAGAGTGGTACAAGCTGTGTTAAAGGAGTTTTGCTTTATTCTAAATATAATAGAAAGTCATTCAAAGTTCTAAGTGGAAATCAAAGTCTGATTTTATTTTTAACCAATGACTCGGGTGGCTCTTTGGAGAATAGATTATGAAGGAAGATCAGCAAGGAGCAGGGTGAGTAGTTGCGAGGCTATTACACTGGTTCTCACCTGAGAGATGCAGGATGCTTGGGGAGGGTAGTGGCAGTAGGCATGAAGAGAAGGAGAGATACATTTGGTGTATCTTTGGTTTAACCAAGAATACTTAGCAAATAGATGGATATGTGAATGCAGAAATCAGGGAGGTGATGATTGGGAACACAAGAATGACTTTAAGTTTTTGGCTTGCAAAATGAGATAGATGATATTCCTTAGAGAGATTTCCCATGTACATGTATTGACTATAGGCATGGAAATCAAGATTTTTTTGGATATGGTAAACTTGAGAGACCAATTAAGTATCAAAGTACATATAGCAAATATTTATATGTGAATCTGTAGTTCTCACTGAAATATAAGTGAAGTGTTTATAGTTAGCTCTTTAAGTTCTTTTCTTCTTAGAATTATTTTAAATTTTAATTTGTGCTTGTATCTTTGAATTCTCTAAGAATACCCTTTGTAACTAAAGATAAATATTAAATTTTATAACTTACAGTCACTATTTCTGAATATTGAATATCAGAACACTCCTATAAATTTTTCCTAACTACCATAATATTGCCTTTGAAATATCACTCTTGGCATTTATTACATGTGTTTGTGCTCAGTTGCACAGTCATGTCTGACTCTTTGTGACTCAATAGACTATAGCCACAAGGCTCCTCATTCTATGAGATTGCCTAGGCAAGAATACTGGAGTGGCTCGCATTTCCTCTTCCAGGGGATCTTCCTACCCCAGGGATCAAACCTGCATCTCTTGCATCTCTTGCATTACAGGTGGATTCTTTACCTCTATACCACCTGGGAACTGAAAGCAATCCAACATACAAGCTTGCCTGCAAAATTCAAACTACATGTGTAGATCAAGTGTTGCTTCATATTCACTGTGTATGATGCTGAGAAGTCAACAACTCTTCTTAGAACTATCAGAAAAATGAGGTCAGAAGGTAAACCTCTGCCCCCTGCCCCCAAATTGAGGAGACAAATAGGCAAGTACAGACCATCACAACAGAGCAGAAACCCACCAGGAGAACCCACTGGTTCCTCTGCAGAAAGCAGTGCCAGAGAAGGAAACTTGAACTGTAATTGATGAATTGATGCTGACTCAATGTTGACAAGTCTGAGAGTTAAAAACTCCAGGGAGACCCAGTCATAGAGGGTATTCCACAGTATTATGAGATTTATCATGAGGAGCTTGACCAGGTTCCCACAGTAAAGATCATATGAAAGTCCTCTCAAGTTTCCAGCAGGAGCAGGGGGAAAAGATCACTTTGAAAGAAGTGGAGCACACTGTTCTTTTTAACATGGCCTACCGTCAAAGTCGGAGAAGGTGATGGCACCCCACTCCGGTACTCTTGCCTGGAAAATCCCATGGACAGAGGAGCCTGGTGGGCTGCAGTCCACAGGGTCGCGGAGAGTCGGATACGACTGAGCGACTTCACTTTCACATTTTGCTTTCATGTATTGGAGAAGGAAATGGCAACCCACTCCAGTGTTCTTGCCTGGAGGATCCCGGGGACGGGGGAGCCTGGTGGGCTGCCATCTATGGGGTCGCACAGAGTCGGACACGACTGAAGCGACTTAGCACCAGCAGCAGCCATCAAAGTAGATTATTTCTCTAGTGCCTAACCTGCTGGAGTTTCATCAGAGCCTAACAGACCTAGGAGAAGGGAAACACCCAACCCCAGCCCCTTCCAGCCTTCCTGTCCCACCCAAGCAGGGTGAAAAGCTGAAAAGTGGTGGCGAAGTTCATGATAGGGGACAGCTTATCAAAGGACTAAGACTAATCAATCATAGGAGTGCATAATGCTTCCCCTTCCCCACACTTCACCACCATATTACTGAACATCTATTTACTTGAGTTCCTTTCACTTAGTATATCACATCTGGTTTTAGCAACAATTTACCAGGCACATGAAATGAAAAAAAAAAAATACCATCTGAAGAGACTGAATGAGCATCAAAACCAGAATCAGATATGACAGGGATGTTGGAATTGTCATATTGGGAATTTAAAACAACTAGAATTAATATGCTAGGGTCCTAATGGATGAAATAGCTTTCAAGAACAGATGCGTAATGTAAGCAGAGAGATGCAAATTCTAAAAATCAGAAAGAAATGCTAGAAACTCAAAACACTGTTAACAGAATGAAGAATGCTCATCAATGGATTGGATATGACTGGGGAATAAATCTCTAGGCTTGAGTGTATGATAGTGTAAAACTGAAAAAATAAAGAGAAAATTACTTTAAAAAGAACAAAATATCCAAGAAATGTGAGACAATTACAAAAGGTGGAACGTATGCATAATGGGAATACCACAAAGATAAAAAGATAAAGGAACAGAAACAATATTTGAAACAATAATGACTAAGAATTTCTCCAAATTAATGTCAGAATCGTAACACAAATCCAGAAGGCTCAGAGAACACCAAACAGAATAAATGCCAAAAAACTACACCTAGGCATATTATATTCAAACTATAGAAAGTTAAAGAGAAAGAAAAAAAAATTATTGAAAGAAGACAAAGGAAAACAAGTACCTTACTATAGAAGAACAAAGATAAGAATTATACCTGATTTCTCTTAGGAACCACAAATGCAAGAAGACAGTAGAGTGAAATGTTTAAAGTGCTGGAAAAAGCAACAATCTAGATTTCTATACCCTAAAAATTATTGTTCAGAAGTGAAAGAGAAATAATAAAAACTTTCTCAGACAAATAAAAGTTGTAGACATATAGTGCCAATAGATCTGCCTTGCAAGAAATATTAAAAGAAGTTGTTCAGAGAGAAGGAAAATCATATAAATCAGAAACTCTGATCTATACAAAGAAAGAGCACAAAAGAAGGAATAAGTAAAAATAAAAAATGCTATTTTTCTTATTATTAATTGATTGAACAAATAGTCTATTCAAAAAGATAGTAGCAACAATGTATTAGACTGCATATTCATATATATATATACACACACAGATTGCTTATGTATGCATATATGTAAGTGAAATGAACATAAGCCAATGAAATGAATATAAGGCAATGATATAAGCCTTGGGAGGGAAGAACAGTTTTGCCTACCTCTCATATAATGCTTAAGTCACTTTGGTTTTTTTTCTTCTCATGTCATGCTATTTTACACCTTGCTCTGCTTATATCTAGTTGCTGCTTTTGTTTTTGTTTCTGTGGTTTTTTTAGCCTTTTAAAGCTATTTAACAGTGAATTCCCATCCTTTTGTGATGCTATTTAACCACATTCAGAGTTTCTACATCTCTATTATGTTTCCGTTCTTTTCCTCATCTTTTTGTAAAGACAGCTTTCTAGAAGTGACTCATATGATCCTCAAAGAAAATGTAGGAATCAAAGAATAATTACAATGACCTGCATAAATGGACAGTGGGGATGTGACAGAGGCAGATGTGTAAAAGCAAGAGAAACCAGAAAAAACCTATTTCTGAAAGGTCTGTGATCAACATTGTTGTCAAAGTTTAAATGCTTTTTTCTTCCTAGTGAAAGTAAAGGAAGCTCTGAGAATAACTACAGATATGAAAATATACAGTTTTTTTTTTTAAAAATCAGAAAATTAAAATATAGCTTAAAATCATGACATTACCTAAAACCCTTTTGAAATTCACTTTTGAAATCAATGCATACAGAGATAAAGATAATTTAAGAGCATCAGTAGCAAATAGAAAACAAATCCCATATTCAGTTTCACATTGCTTAAATGTTGTGTTTAAAACTAAGCACACAAAAAAAATCAATATAGTCATTAACTATCTTACCCACTGGGTATGATAAATGAAAGATTAGCTTAAATGTGATCAAACTCTTTTTCCCCTACATTCAAAGGAAAGCACTTTTCTGTTCAAGGACCACTTAACTGAACGATGCTGGCTGGTCCCTCTAACATCCAATTTCCTAAAGTCTTCTCAAGTATGGAATTATTTAACAAAATATCTGAAGCAACTAATTTCAGCGTGAGACAACAGCTGTGGGTGGAATGTAGCTGCCTCGTTAACATCACCTAAATATATTAGGGGATACATTATCTTCAGCCTTTTTCATCTCTGGAAAAGGATTCATTTTCTGAAAAGAAAACCCACCTGCTCAGTTTACATAACATAAACATGAACAATTTCATAGGCAACACATCTTGGACTTTCCAAGCAGAAAGTATCTTCTGAATTTTGATTGGCAAAATATAGCTCTCAAGCAGGTGTGTCTGGGAATTCAAGATAGAATAATGCCAGCTTTTATCTGTCAACTGTGTTCAATTTATGTTAGTATATGATAGGTAGTGTAGAGATACTGTCACTAAAAATGAAGAAATTAGAATTTAAGCTCAGATATACAGCATTAGTTGACTTGCTATTTGAAAAAGCAAATTCAGAATATTTCTACTATGAAGCTATTTAATTTTAACCAAGGATTCTCTTATGTTTTTTTTGGATGGATACATAAACATTTGTTTATATTTCTTAAACCAATTCCTACATTTTAGAAATATCAATTATGTCAATATGTAACTAAAGCAATTATTGAAAAATATATACTTACTATTTTCTTCTGCTTAGAGATGTCAGTCTTTTTATTGAATTCTAGGACTTCTCATTCCTTTGAGATGTGTATAAGAGACAGAGGTAAACCTCAAGAAGACTCTTGAGAGTCCCTTGGACTGCAAGGAGATCTAACCAGTCCATCCTGAAGGACATCAGCCCTGGGATTTCTTTGGAAGGAATGATGCTAAAGCTGAAACTCCAGTACTTTGGCCACCTCATGCGAAGAGTTGACTCATTGGAAAAGACTCTGATACTGGGAGGGATTGGGGGCTGGAGGAGAAGGGGGTGACAGAGGATGAGATGGCTGGATGGCATCACTGACTCGATGGAGGTGAGTCTGAGTGAACTCCGGGAGTTGGTGATGGACAGGGAGCCCTGGTGTGCTGTGATTCATGAGGTCGCAAAGAGTTGGACATGACTGAGCGACTGAGCGACTGAACTGAACTGAGGGTTAGTTCTCTGGTAATCTAGGGTTTGAAGTCAGTGCTCCCACTCCAAAGGCTCAGGACTTGATCTCGAATTTTGCATGATTCTATATATTCTTTTCCACTGGCTCTTGTCTGCTCTCTGCGGGTGTTCTGCATGTACTTCTGTGTCTGAAGGTGTATTCCTGACTTATGCATGGGGAGAGATGCACTCCACGTCCACCTTCTCCTCTGCCATCTTATTCTCCCAAAAGGACTTTTAAATCCAAGAGAATTATAGGAGAGAAATTGAATCAAACAAAACAAGAATATAAATAAGCTGTATTACAAGCTGTATGTGTGAAAATGGTTTATATCAGTTGAAGTTTTGTGTTACCTGGGAAGAGTAATAAGAAACAAAATAGATTGAAATTGGTTACCCTTGAGAAGCTTTTTTTTTTTGAGTTTTTGGCAGGATTCACCTGTGGCTGCTGATGCCCATGAAATGTGTCTTATTCCACTGTTTTTTTTTTTTTTTTTTTTAACATCAATTCTGCTTTACAACTAAGACTTCTGATAGTTCCCCCCGCCCCTGCAACTTTAGAATATCTTTCATTTTTCATTTAGTTTAGTGGTTATAGAAATGAGACAAGGAAGCCGCTGTATCTGGGGAAATGCTGACATTTTAAGGCTTTTGATAAGTGGTCTTTTAAGGTCAAATTCTCTAAGAGAAACTGAGAGTGTTTGAAAGGAGAGATCCCATTTAATTTAAATCAGAAGGTGCTGAAAACAGAAATTAGAATTGTAGAAAAAGGATTTTAAGAAAGGAACATAACCTTGCACCCACACATTCATGAATCTGTAGCTGGTGGCAATGGGAATGTAGTAATTTTGAATAATTTTGTTTCATAAGCTTCTTTTTAAAAAATTAATTTATTTGAATTACAGGCTAATTACTTTACAATATCATGGTAGTTTTTGCCATACATTGACATGAATCAGCCGTGGGTGTACCTGTGTCCCCCATCCTGAACCCCCTCCCACCTCCCTCCCCCTGCATCCCTCTGTGTTGTCCCAGTGCACTGGCTTTGAGTGCCCTGTTTTATGCATCAAACTTGGACTGGTCATCTGTTTCACATATAGCAAAATACATGTTTCAATGCTATTCTCTCAAATCATCCCACCCTTGCCTTCTTCCACAGAGTACAAAAGTCTGTTCTTTACATCTGTGTCTCTTTTGCTGCCTTGCATATAGGGTTGTCATTATGCAAGGCATACTGATAACATATGTACCCTTTGCAAAGAGTGACCAGCTTTCTTATAGACGTCTTTTGGTTTTGTAGTTCTTAAAGTGAATATTTTTGTTTCTATGAACTTCTTATAGCTTTACTGTTACTGTTAATTCAACAAATATTAAAAAAAGGTTTAATACATGCACAGCACTGTTCTAAGCACTTGGGCTTAAAGTAGAGAATAGAGGCAACATGGTGGTTTGCTATGAGTTTCATAGTCTAGTATGGATGTGAGTGTTGGACTATAAGGAAGGGTGAATATTGAAGAATTGATGCTTTTGAATTGTGGTGCTGGATAAGACCCTTGAGAGTCCCTTGGACTGCAAGGAGATCAAAACAGTCAATCTAAAAGGAAATCGACACCTGAATATTCATTTAAAGGACTGAAGCTGAAGTTGAAGCTTCAATTCTTTGGCTACCTATTGCAAAGAATTGATTCATTGGAAAAGACCCTGATGCTGGGGAAGATTGAAGGCAGGAGGAGTAGTGGGTGACAGAAGATGAGATGGTTGGATGGCATCACTGACTCAATGGACATGAATGTGAACAAACTCCAGGAGATAGTGAAGGACACGGAAGCCTGGCATCCTTCAGTCTATGGGTTGGCAAAGAGATGGACACGACTTAGTGACTAAACAACAACAAGGGGTAGAGATGCAACAGCCCATAAGTGAAGTGAAAGTGGAAGTGTTTGTCTCTCAGTCATGTCTGACTCTTTGTGACCCCATGAACTGTAGCCCACCAGGCTGCTCTGTCCATGGGTTTCTCCAGGCAAGAATACTGGAGTGGGTAGCCATTCCCTTCTCCAGGGGTTCTTCCTGACCCAGGGATCGAATGTGGGTCTCCTCCATTGCAGGCAGATTTTTTTTTTTTTATACCATCTGAACCATCAGGGAAGATTGTAAAGAACTTATAAAAAGAAAGAATAAGAGATCTGAAGTCTGGTTAGGAAATTATAGATATTCAATCTAAAATATGTAAGATAATAAGAAATTAATCAGGTAAAGATCCTGGTCACTGGATGGGAGTGTCCATCTTCCTTTAGATAGAATGACACTTACTTTAGACGTCTTACTTTAGTCCATGTCTCACTTTAGACAGAATGACACTGGGGACATTTGTCATGTAGTAGTAGATAACTAATACATCAATATGCTCTTTACCCTCAACAAATGGTTTCCTCTCTGGGGCTTGCTCAATGTTTATGATTTATAAAGATCACTGTGGAACTTCCAGACAGGAGAGACCATACTTTGCTCTAGGAAATGAAACGTTCATGTGATCATAGTTCACAAGTGAGGAGAGTGGCAAGGCGAGGTTGGAAGTGTAGGTAGAGAGTTGTGGGTGTGTTATTAAGATTGCTAGGTATCATCTTCCTAGATGATTTTTTCTAGTAACTGTATGGGAAATGGATTGGAGAGAGAAAAAACTGTAAAAGGGACTTATTGTAATGTTACAGATGAGAGATAGTGGCAGCTTTGGACTAGGTTGGTAGTATTTGACAAGAAGTACATGGATTCAAGGCATATTTTGAAGGTAGGCTGTAGAGGACTTGCTGTTGAATTGAATATGGATGGAGGTTAAGGGCGGGGGAGAGAAATAATGGAGAACATTCCAGTTAGTTTCAGGCTTGAATATCTAGGTAGATGGGAATACCTGGAAGAACAGTTTGTTTGGAAATTGAGTTCTACCTCAGACATGTGAGGTTTAATATTGCATGCATGGCAAGTAGAGATCTCAAGTTGACAGCTGGATATTTGAATCTGGGAGCATAAATATGGGATTCTTTTGCATTTATATGTATTTTCACCTGTTAGGATTAAATGAGTGATTTTCAGGAGAGAGTTGAGATACCCTTGGGCTGATCCCTGAGAAATGACAATATTTGGAAAGCAGGCAGAAAATAGGGAGTCAGGAAAGGAGACTGAGGGGAAGTGGCCTGAATGGTAGGAGGAAGGATGTGACAATGTGGCATCCTAGGAACCAAGGCAGGACAGGATTTTAATAAGGAGAGAATGTCAGATTGAATGTGAGATGGAGTAAGATGAGGATGAGAAAATGTCCACTGGAAATGGCACAAAAAGATGTGGTATTTAGTACTAATTTCTGAAAGTAATATAAGCAGAATAATAGGTTCAAACCCAGCTACAGATCTTCATCAAGAAGATGGATTTGTTTACATCCCAATAAGCCCATCATAAGCTGAAAATACTGTAAATGAAGAATGTATCTAATCTACCTACTGAACCTCACAGCTTAGCCCAGCCTAGAACACTGACATTAGCCTGCAAAGAGTTGGACATGACATAGCGACTGAATAACAACAAAAATGAAAAAAATCATCTAACACAAAGCTTATTTTATAATGAAGTTGAAACTCTCATGTAGCTTCTTGAATAATGTACTGAAAAGGTGAAAAACAGAATGACTGTAAGGGTACAGGATCATTGTAAGTGTATCAGTTTTTTATTCTCATAGTGGTATGGCTAACAAGAAGCTGCTACACTGTACTACATATCACTAGCCTTGGGAAAGATCAAAACCCTAAATACAATTTATAAAAAAAAGACCAGAAAAGGTAGGAAGGGGAGAGAACTTGAACTTTGGAAATATAGTAGATTAAGGGAGGCTAACATTACTTTGCCAATAAAAGTCCATCTAGTCAAAGCTATGGTTTTTCCAGTAGTCATGTTTGAATGTGAGAGTTGGACTATAAAGAAAGCTGAACACCAAAGAATTGATGCTTTTGAACTGTGGTGTTCAAAACACCACATTTCGTGGAAGGAGAGAGAGGAAACCCTTGCCTGATTGTTTCTGTTTTAGTGAAGTCACTGAGAAGGATGATGCGGATGAAGGGGAGGAGATTGGTCTTGCTTGGGCCAATGCAAGAGCAGGAAATGAGGGGAGAGGCCAGGAGGACAGTGGTGTCCTAGTAGTGAGCTGTACAAGAAAAATATTTCTCCTATAGGTTTTGCTTTCAAAAATGTGGAGGATAAAATATGCTGATTTGTTTCCACATTTTTCCTTCTGTCTGGCTCTTGGTTTGTTAGTAATATTGGGAGGCTCTTGGGAAATTCTGCCAGCATAGATTTAGATACATGAGTGGAACTGCTTACAGACTGCACAGAGAGTGGGACACAGTATCCACAGTATCAGACTGTTTCAATGAAGATTTGGAAGCTGCACCAGAAGGGATATGATTTGATTTAATTACCTTGGCAGCAAATGAAGAGACAATTTATCAGAAAAGTTGTCCTACTTTAAAATGCTGTGCCTTGCTCTCAGAATAGCAACAAAACAAAACAAAACAAAACAAAACAAAAAACCCTCCTAGATAGAGTGAAAAAAATTACACAAATACTTGTGATAATTATTTGTCCCTCCTTTAAGTGGAGAAGTATATATCAAATTCCTATCCAAACAGGTGATTTGGGTATGAATTTTAACACATGCAGCCTGGACAATAAAGGACAGAAATGGTATGAACCTAAAAGAAGCAGAAGACATTAAGAAGAGGTGGCAAGAATACACAGAAGAAATATACAAAAAAGATCTTCATGACCCAGATAACTATAATGGTGTGATCACTCATCTAGAGCCAGATATCCTGGAATGTGAAGTCAAATGGGCCTTAGGAAGCATCACTATGAACAAAGGTGGAGGTGATGAAATTTCAACTGACTTATTTCAAATCCTAAAAGATGATGCCGTGAAAGTGCTGCCTCAATATGCCAGCAAATTTGGAAAACTTAGCAGTGACTACAGGACTGGAAATGATCAGTTTTCATCCCAAGCCCAAAGAAAGGCAATGCCAAAGAATGCTCAAACTACTGCACAATTGCACTCATCTCACACGCTAGTAAAGTAATGCTCAAAAGTCTCCAAGCCAGGCTTCAACAGTATGTAACCTGGGAATTTCCAGATGTTTAAGCTGGATTTAGAAAAGGCTTGGAACCAGAGATCAAATTGCCAATATCCTTTGGATCATCAAAAAAGCAAGAGTTCCAGAAAAACATCTATTTCTGCTTTACTGACTATGCCAAAGCCTTTGACTGTGTGGATCACAATAAACTGTGGAAAATTCTGAAAGAGATGGGAACACCAGACCACCTGATCTGCCTCCTGAGAAATCTGTATGCAGGTCAGGAAGCAGCAGCACTGGACATGGAACAACAGACTGGTTCCAAATCAGGAAGGGAGTACATCAAGTCTGTATGTTGTCACCCTGCTTATTTAACTTATATGCAGAGTACATCATGAGAAACGCTGGGCTGGAAGAAACACAAGCTGGAATCAAGATTGCTGGGAGAAATATCAATAACCTCAGATATGCAGATGACACCACCCTTATGGCAGAAAGCAAAGAGGAACTGAAGAGCCTCTTGATGAAAATGAAAGAGAAGAGTGAAAACATTGGCTTAAAACTCAACATTCAGAAAACAAATATGACATCTGGTCTCATCACTTCATGGCAAATAGATGGGGAAACAATGGAAACCATGACAGGCTTTATTACTATTTGGATTACAATATCACTACAGATGGTGACTGCAGCCAAGAAATTAAAAGACACTTGCTCCTTAGAAGAAAAGCTATGACCAATCTAGACAGCATATTAAAAAGCAGGGACATTACTTTGCCAACAAAGGTCCGTCTAGTCAAAGCTATGGTTTTTTCAGTAGTCGTGTTTGGATGTGAGAATTGGACTATAAAGAAAGCTGAGTGATGAGAAATTGATACTTTTGAACTGTGGTGTTGGAGAAGACTCTTGAGAGTCCCTTGGACTACAAGGAGATCCAACCAGTCAATCCTAAAAGAAATCAGTCCTGAATATTCATTGAAAGGAGTGATGCTTAAGCTGAAGCTCCAACACTTTGGCCACCTGATGAGAATAGCTGACTCATTGGAAAAAACTCTGATGCTGGGAAAGATTGAAGGCAGGAGGAGAAGGGCATGACAGAGGATGAGATGGTTGGATGGCATCACTGACTCTATAGACATGAGTTTGAGCAAGGTCTGAGAGTTGGTGATGGACTGGGAAGCCTTGTGTCCTGCAGTTCTTGTAGTCACAAAGAGATGGACATGACTGAGTGACTGAACTGAGTTGAGCCTGGACAATTATTGTAAATATCTAACAGTTCCCAAATAAAAAGTAACCTTCAGAATGGAAAGAACATAAGCAGTGCATAGTTACCTCTGTAGGTTGCACTCATTCATTTTCAGTATTTTTGTGGGGTAGGAATCCAGAGTGGTTTGGTTGGATGGTTCTTACTCATGGCTCTAATGAGGCTTCAATCCAACTTTCACCTGGGGCTGCAGTCTCATCTGAGAGTTCAGCTGAGGGAAGGTATGTACTTAAGCCCATCATGTGGTCACCAGAATGGCCCAGTGTAATGTCATCATTAAAACCAGTGAAGGTCCCCCATAACCAGTGATGAGATGAGAGGATGTAAGTACCAGGAGTCAAGGATCCTTGGGTATCACCATGGAAGCTGGACATCACTGGTGCTGTGTTAGATCTCCATAATATGCAACACATTCATCATTTGGCTGTGTGACCTTGGAAAAGCCAGCTAACATTTTTGAGGCACAATTTTCTCTTTTGAATGATCTCTATTAACCTTCTTTCTCTAAAAGAAATTCCCAGTCTATTCCCCAAATCTGGTTTGCTGTCATTCAGTCACTAAGTCATGTCTGACTCTTTCCATCCCATGTATTACAGCACACCAGGCTTCATTGTCCTTCACTATCTCCTAGAGTTAGCACAAACACATGTCCACTGAGTCAGTGATGACATCTAACCATTTCATCCTGTCACTCCCTTTTCCTCTTGCCCTCAATCTTTCCTAGCATCAGGGTCTATTCCACTGAGTTGGCTCTTCACATCAGGTGGCCAAAGTATTGGAGCCTCAGCATCAGTCCTTCTAATGAATATTCAGGGTTAATTTCCTTTAGAAAATTGACTAGTTTGATCTAGTCAACTGACTAGTTTGATCTCCTTGCTGTCCAAGGGATTCTCAAGAGTCTTCTCTAGCACCACAGTTTGAAAGCACAAATTTTTTGGCATTCAGCCTTCTTTATGGTCCAACTCTAACAGCCATATGTGACTACTGGAAAAAGAAGAGCTTTGACTATATTGACCTTTGCCAGCAAAGTGATGTCTCTGCTTCTTTATACACTATCTTGGTTTATCATAGCTTTTCTTCCAAGGAGCAAGCGTCTTTAAATTTCATGGCTGCAGTCACTGTCTGCAGTGATTTTGGAGCCCAAGAAAATAAAATCTGTCACTATTTCCACTTTCCCCCCACCTATTTGCCATGAAGTGATGGGACCAGATGCCACAGTCTTAGGTTTTGAATGCTGAGTTTTAAGCTGGCTTTTTCACTCTTCTCTTTCACTTTCATCAAGAGGCTCTTTAGTTCCTCTTTGCTTTCTGCCATTAAAATGGTATCATCTGCATATCTGATGTTGTTATTTCTCCCAGCAATCTTCATTCTAGCTTGTGAGTCATCCAGCCCAGTATTTTGCATGTGTACTCTGAATATAAAGTAAATAACCAAGGTGACAGTATACAGCCTTGACATACTCCTTTCTCAATTTTGAACCAATCCATTGTTCCATGTCCAGTTCTAACGGTTCCTTCTTGTCCTGCATGCAGGTATTTCAGGAGACAGGTAAGGTGGTCTGCTATTCTTTTCTCTTTAAGAATTTCCTGCAGTTTGTTGTGATCCACAGTTAAAGGCGTTAGCATAGTCATTGAAACAGAAGTAGATGTTTTTTGGAACTCCCTTGCTTTTTCTATGATCCAGCAGATGGCAATTTCATCTCTTGTTCCTCAGACTTTTCTAAATCCAGCTTGCACATATGGAAGTTTCTTGGTCTGTTTATACTGCTGAAGCATAGTTTGGAGGATTTTGAGCATAAACTTCCTGGCATGTGAAATGAGTGCCATTGCATGGTAATTTGAATGCTCTTTGGCATTGTCTTTCTTTGGGGTTGGAATGAAAACTGACCTTTTCCAGCCTTGTGACCACTGCTGAGTTTTCAAAAATTTTAAATAAATACTGGAGAGTAGTTAAACCACTGAAATAAAGTTACTCATCATCTTTTTTTTTAAATAAGAATTTTGTATCTCAATAAATCATGTACCATATAATTCACCTATTTAAAGTGTAGAATTTAATGGTTTTTATTACATTCGTGGAGTTGTGTAATCATCCTCACAATTTTAAAATATTTTTATCTTCCAAAAAGAAATTTCATAACCATTAGCAGTTCCTCCTCATTTTCACCTGCCTCCCCATCCCCAGCCATAGGGAATCAATACTTTATTTTCTGTCCATACAGATTTGCCTGTCCTGGAAAGTTCTTATGTATTGAATCATACAATAGGTGTTTTGTGACTAATTTCTTTCAGTTACCATGTTTTCAATGTTAATTCATGTCATAGTGTCAATACTTCATTCATTTCAATTAAATAGTAATATTAATATTCCATTGCATGAATATACCACATTTCTGTTTTTTTTTTTTTCTTGCAATTTTTTTCTGCTTTTTTTTTTTTATTTTTAAGTGAAGGATAATTGCCTTATAGAATTTTGCTATTTTCTGCTAAATATCAACATGAATGAGACATAGGTATACATATGTCCCCTCCCTCTTGAATCTCCCTCCAATCTCCCTCCCCAACCCACCTCTCTAAGTTGTTCCAGAGCCCCTGTTTGAGTTCTCTGAGTCATACAGCAAATTCCTGTTGGCTGTCTATTTTACATATGGTAATGTAAGTTTCCATGTTTCTCTTTCCAAACATTTCATCCTTTCCTTCCTCCCCCTCTCCCGCCCATGTCGATAAGTCTGTTCTGTATGTCTTTTTCTCCATTGAAAGTGAAAGTCTCTCAGTCATATCTGACTCTTTGCGACCCCATGGACTGTAGCCTGCCAGGCTCCTCTGCCCATGGGATTCTCCAGGCAAGAATACTGGAGTGCGTTGCTATGCTCTTCTCCAATGGATCTTCCCAAACCAGGGATTGAAACCAGGTCTCCCACATTGCAGGGGGATTCTTTACCATCTGAGCTACCAGGGAAACTGTCCTGTAAATAAATTTATTGGTACCATCTTTCTAGATTCCATATATATGCATTAGTATACGATATTTATCTTTCAGTTTCTGACTTACTTCACTCTGTATAATAGGCTCTAGGTTAATCCACTTCATTAGAACTGACTCAAATGCATTCCTTTTTATGGCTGAGTAATATTCCACTCTATACATGTACCATGGCTTCTTTATCCATTTGTCTGTCAATGCACATCCAGATTGCTTATGTTCTAGGTATTGTAAATAGTGCTGCAATGAATATTGGGGTACATTTGTCTTTTTCAATTTTAGTTACCTCAGGGTATATGCCTAAGAGTGAGATCGCTGGGTCATATGGTGGTTTTATTCCTAGTATTTTAAGGAATCTTCATACCATTTTCCATAGTGGCTGCATCAGTTTACATTCCCATCAACAGTGTAAGGAGGTTCCCTTTTCTCCACACCCTCTCCAGCTTTTATCGTTTGTACACATTTTGATGATGACTATTCTCACTGGTATGAGGTGATATCTCATTGGAGTTTTGATTTGCACTTCTCTAATAATGAGTGATGTTGAGCATCTTTTCCTGTGCTTACTACCTATCTGTATGTCCTCTTAGGAGAATGTCTGTTTAGGTCTTTTTCCCACTTTTTGACTGGGTTGTTTGTTTTTCTGGTATTGAGTTGTATGAGCTACTTGTATATTTTGGAGATTAATCCTTTGTCAGTTGTTTCATTCACTATTATTTTCTACCATTCTGAGGGTTGTCTTTTAACCTTGTTTATAGTTTCCTTTGCTGTGCAAAAGCTTTTAAGTTTAATTAGGTCCCACTTGTTTTATTTCCATTATTCTAGGTGATGGATCATAGAGTATCGTGCTTTGATTTAAATCATCTAATGCTCTGCCTATGTGTTCCTCTAAGAGTTTTCTAGTTTCTGGTCTTACATTCAGGTCTTTAATCCACTTTGAGTTTATTTTTGTGTATCGTTAGGAAGTGTTCTAATTTCATTTTGTTTTAACATGTAGACATTCAGTTTTCCCAGCACCGCTTATTGAAGAGGCTATCTGTGCCCCATTGTATATTCTTGTCTCCTTTGTCAAAAATAAGTTATACATAAGTCCTGGGTTTATCTTTGGGCTCTCTCTCTTGTTCCATTGGTATATATTTCTCTTTTTGTGCCAGTACTATACTGTCTTGATGACTGTAGCTTTGTAGTATAGTTTGAAGTCAGGAAGGTTGATTCCTCCAGGTCCATTCTTCTTTCTCAAGTCTGCTTTGGCTATTCAGGGTCTTTGGTTTTTCCATAAGAACTGTGAAATTTTTTTCTTCTAGTTCTTTGAAAAATGCCATTGGTAATTTGATAGGGATTACGTTGAATCCATAGATTGCATTTGCTGGTGTAGTCATTCTCACAATATTGATTCTTCCAACCCAGGAGCATGGAATATCTCTCCTTCTGTTTATGTCTTTGGTTTCTTTCTTCAATGTGTTATAGTTTTCTGTACACAGTTCTTTTGTCATCTTAGATAGGTTTATTCCTAAATATTTTGCTCTTTTTGTTGCAGTGGTGAATGGGATTGATTTCTTAATTTCTCTTTCTGACTTGACATTTTTAACATATAGGAATGCATGTGATTTCTGTGTATTGATTTTGTATTCCATGAATTTGCTAAATTCACTGATTAGCTCTAGTAATTTTCTGATAGTATCTTTAGAGTTTTCTATGTACACTATTATGTCATCTGCAAACGGTGAGTGTTTTACTTCTTTTCAATCTGGATTCCTTTTATTTCTTTTTTTCTCTTGTCATAGCTACGACTTCCAAAACTTTGTTAAATAATAGTGGTGATAGTGGATACCCTTGTCTTGCTCCTCATCTTGGAGGGAATGCATTCAGTTTTTCACCATTGAGAATAATGTTTGCTATGGGCTTATCATATATGGCCTTTACTATGTCAAGGTAGGTTCTTTCTATGCCCAATTTTTGAAGAGATTTTATCATTTTGTCAAAGGCTTTTTCTGTACCTATTGTGGTTATCATATGGTTTTTATCTTTCAATTTGTTAATATGGTGTAATTATAGTGATTTATTTGCATATATTGAAAAACCCTTGTGTGTGTTAGTTGCTCAGTTGTGTCTAGACTGTTTGTGACCCCATGGAACATACCCATCCCAGGCTCCTCTGTCCATGGGGATTTTCCAGGTAAGAATACTGGAGTGGATTGCTATGCCCTTCTCCGGGGGATCTTTCCAATCCAAGGATTGAACCTAGATCTCCTGCATTACAGCTGCATTTTTCTCTAAAGAATCCTTGCATCCTTGGAATAAACTGACTTGATCATGGTGTGTGAGCTTTTTAATGTGTCATTTAATTCTGTTTGCTAGAATTGCAATCATAGTGATTGATTTGCATATACTGAAGAACCCTTGTGTGTGTTCGTCACTCAGTAATGCCCAACTACTTGTGACCCCATGGAGTATACCCACCTCAGGCTCCTCTGTCCATGGGGATTCTCCAGACAAGAATACTGGAGTGGTTGCTATGCCCTTCTCCAGGGAATCTTCCCAATTCAAGGAATGAACCTGGATCTCCTGCATTACAGCTGGATTTTTGCCTGAAGAATCCTTGCATCCCTGGAATAAACCAAATTTTATCATGGTGTGTGAACTCTAATTAATGTGTTGTTTGATTCTGTTTGCTAGAATTTTGTTGAGGATTTTTGCATCTATGATCATCAGTGATGTTGGCCTGTAATTTTCTTTATGTGTATTGTCTTTGCCTGGTTTTGGTATCAGGGTGACAGTGGACCCATAGAATGACTATGGAAGTGTTACTTCCTCTGCAAATTTTTGAAAGAGTTTTAGAAATGTAAGATTTAGCTCTTCTCTAAATGTTTGATAGAATTCACCTGTGATTGGACTTCTGTTTTTTTTGGGAGATTTTTTATCACAGTTTTGATTTCAGTGCTTGTAATTGGGTTGTTCATAATTTCTATTTCTTCCTGGCTCAGTTTTGGAAGATTGAGCTTTTCTAAGCTGTCCCTTTCTTCCAGGTTGTCCATTTTATTGCTCATAACAGTATCTTATAATCCTTTGGATTTTCACATCGTCTGTTGTAACTTCTCCTTTTTCACTTCTAGTTTTGTTGATTTGATTCTTCTCTCTTTCTTCTTGATGAATCTGGCTAAAGTTTGTTGATTTTGTTGATCTTCTCAAAGAAGCAGCTTTTAGTTTTATTAATCTTTACTATTGTTTCTTTCATTTCTTTTTCATTTATTTCTGTTCTTATCTTTATGATCTTTTTCCTTCTTCTAACTTTGGGGATATTTTTGTTTTTCTTATCCCATTTTTTTAGTTGTTAAGGTAGAATGCCTATTCGATGTTTTTCTTGTTTCTTGAGGCAGGATTGTATTGCTATAAACTTCCCTCTTAAAACTGCTTTTGCTGCATCCCATAGGTTTTGAGTTGTGTTTTTATTGTCATTTATTTCTAGGAATACTTTTGTTTCCCTTTTGATTTCTTCAGTAACCTGCTTATTATTTATAAACATATTGTTTAATCTCCATGTGGTTTTAATTTTTTAGTTAATTTATTTTAATAGATATCTAGTCTCATAGTGTTGTGGTAAGAAATGATGCTTGCTACAAGTTCAATTTTCTTAAATTTGCTGAGGTTTGATTTGTGACCCAAGATGTGGTATATTCTGGAGAATGGTCCATGTGTGCTTGAGAAGAAAGTATATTTTTCTGCATTTGGATGGAATGTCCTGAAGATATCAATGAGATCCATCTGGTCTAATGTATCATTTAAGCTCATGTTTCCTTATTAATTTTTTATTTTGATGATCTGTTCATTGGTGTAAGTGGGGCGTTAAAGTCTCCTACTCATTACTGTCAATTTTTCCTTTTGTGTCTGTTAGTGTTTCTCTTATGTATTGAGGTGCTCCTATGTTGGGTGCATAGATATTTACAATTGTTATGTCTTCCTCTTGAATTGATCCCTTGATCATTAAGTAGTGTTCTTCTTTATCTCTTGTAATATTCTTTATTTTAAAGTCTATTATGTCTGATATGAGGATTGCTACTACAGCTTTCTTTTGCTTTCCATTTGATGTGATATATTTTTCCATTCATTCACTTTCAGCCTATAAGTGTCTTTAGGACTGAAGTGGGTTTCTTGTAGGTCTTGTTTTTGTAGCCATTCAGCCAGTCCATGTCTTTTGGTTAGATATTTAATCAATTTACATTTAAGGTAATTATTGATACAAGAGAGTCCCTTGGACTGCAAGGAGATCCAACCAGTCCATCTTAAAGGAAATCAGTCCTGAATATTCATTGGAAGGACTGATGCTGAAGCTGAAACTCCAATACTTTGGCCACCTGATGCGAAGAGCTGACTCCTTTGAAAAGACCCTGATGCTGGGAAAGATTGAAGGCAGGAGGAGAGGGGGGATGACAGAGGATGAGATGGTTGGATGGCATCACTGACTCAATGGACATGGGTTTGAGTGAACTCTGGGAGTTGGTGATGGACAGGGAGGCCTGGCATGCTGTGGTTCATGGGGTCACAAAGAGTTGAACATGACTGAGAAACTGAACTGAACAGACCTGATGTTCTTATCACCATTTTCTTAATTATTTGTGGGTTGTTTTTGTAGATCTTTTTCTTCTCTTGTATTTCTTGACTATATCAGTCCCTTTAACATTTTTGTAAAGCTGGTTTGGTACTAAATTCTTTTAACTTTTACTTGTCTGAAAATCCTTTTGATTTCTCTATCAATTTTTTTTTCTTTTACTGTTTTTACAATAGGATTTATTTAACTATAATAATAAGTTTTTGGTCTAAAACCTCTCCCCCAATTTTTGTTACATCAAATTATATTTATTCACTGCATAAAAATTCCAATATTTATTTGTCTTTTTAATCTTAGTCTATCATTGTTTATTGCTTGTGATTTTATTTTATTTTTTTAATTTTAATTTTTACTTTATTTTACTTTACAATACTGTATTGGTTTTGGCATACATCGACATGAATCCGCCACGGGTGTTCATGAGTTCCCAACCCTGAACCCCCCTCCCACCACCCTCCCCATATCATCTCTCTGGGTCATCCCAGTGCACTATATTGAGTTTTAAGATAACTTTTTCACTCTCCTCTTTTACATGCATCAAGAAGCTCTTTAGTTCTTCACTTTCTGCCATAAGGGTGGTGTCATCTGCATATCTGAGGTTATTGATATTTCTCCTCGTAGTATTGATTCCAGGTTGTGCTTCATCCAGTCCAGAATTTCTCATGACATACTCTGCATATAAGTTAAATAAACAGGGTGACAATATTCTTGCCTTTCCCGATTTGAAACTAGTCTTTTGTTCCATGTCCAGTTCTAACTGTTGCTTTCAGACTGTCTCAGTCTCTGTGAAGGTCTTTTGGTCTTGGTGTACACAAGGTATGTTTGAGCCCTCTGAGCTTCTCTGGTGGGTGTGGGATTTGATTCTAAATGCGATTTTTCCCCTTCCTAACATCTTGTGGGGCTTCTCCTTTGCCCTTGGATGTGGGGTGTCTCCTCAAAGTTACTCCAGCACCGTGCAACAACTGCTCCAATGCTGCACAGCTGCTGGCAGCTGAGTCCTCTGCCTTTCCTAAATTCTGCTTGTAGGTCTGGAAGTTCTCAGTACACATACTGCTGAAGCCTAGCTTGAAGGATTTTGTGCACAACCTTACTGACATGTAAGCACTTAATTGTCTTTAACTTCATTCAAAACAATTTTTTAAAGTGTATTGTAACAGCTGTTATATCAGTGTGCATTAAATATATATATATATATATAATTGGTGAATTTTTGTGTAGTCATTTTAATATTGAAGATGGAAGAAAAAACATTTTTGATGCATATGCTTTATTAGTTCAAGAATGGTAAAAATAACTGAAACACACACAAAAATGATTTATGCAGTGTATAGTGAAGGTACTGTGATGAATTGATCAGTTCATAAAGTTTCATGCTAGAGATTTCTCACTGGACCATGCTCCATGATAGAGTAGATCATTTGAAGTTGATAGCAATCAAATTGAGAACAATCAACACCACACCACATAAGAGATAGCCAACATACTGAAAATATCCAAATCAAGCACAGAAAATCATTTGAACCAGCTTGGTTATGTTAATTGCCTTGATGTTTGGGTTCCAAATAAGTAGAAGAAAGCCTTCTTGACTGCATTTCCACCTGTGTTTTTCTACTCAAACATAATGAAATGTTTCACTTTTAAAACTAATTGTAATGGGTAATGAAAGGTGGATACTGTACAATAATGTGGAATGAAAGTGGTTGTGGAGAAGTGAAATGAACCACCACCAACCACACCAAAGGTCAGTCTCCACCCAAAGAAAGTGATGTTGAAAATATGGTGGGGTTGGAAGGGATCCCTCTATTATGAACTCCTTCTGGAAAACCAAATGATTAATTGCAACAAGTACTGCTCCCAATAACAAAAACTGAAAGCAGCACTCAATGAAAAGTGTCCATAATTAGTCAACAGAAATGTATAATCTTCCATTAGGATAACACAAGACCTCATGTTTCTTTGATGACTAAGCAAAAGCTAGTACAGATTGACTGAAAAGTTCTGATTCATACGCTGTATTCACCAGACATTGCACTTCAGATTTCCATGTATTCTGTTAATGGAAAAAATTTCCATTCCCTGGAAGACTATAATAGGTACCTAGAAAGAACAGTTCTTTGCTCAAAAGGATAAAAATTTTGGGAAGATAAGATTATGAAGTTGCATGAAAAATGGCAGAAGGTAGTGGAACAAAATTGTAAATATGTTGCTAATAAAGTTCTTTTGTTTTTACTTAAAAATAAGTAAAAGAGAGAGCTTTTTTGCCAACCCAATATATGCATATAATATACATACATTTACATATTATATATATGGTTGTACAAGACAGATGTCAAAGGAGTAAAGCACTTTGGAGAAAGGAGATTAAAAAGGAAAATTAATAAGCATTGTTCTAAAAGTTTTCCTAGATATGCAAGAGGATAGATTTAACTGCATCTTTTCTAATTTTTAGTAAATATTTTTCAAATCTGAGTACCAGGGAAAGAGATACTGATCATACTTCATTATATAGAAAATAATGTAAAAAATGCAAATTATTTCATTTCATAATGACTCATTATTTTCTCATACTGACTTTTTTTTTTTTTAAGCTGTAAACTATATTCACTCTTGACATGAGTTAACAAAACAAAATCCATCAAACATTTATGGAGTATTCATGTCTCAAGTGACTTCAGAAATGAAAAGGTATCATTTGACATAGTTAATTCCATGTGCCCTTCCCACTTCTGAGATCATTTGTTTGTTATAACAAAGGTTTATATAGCATTTTATTTTTCTGGTAGAGTGGCAGTTGAGTCGTAATGGGTGAAAACTGGAAAAGATTTCAGACAGTTGACCAGCAATGCCTGAGAATAGAAACTAAATTTGGAAGAGCTGGGCTGGTACAGAGCTGGAGATCTTGCTTTCTCACCTACAGTTCTAACAAAACACACACTTCCATTGATTGCTTTTTTATTTTTTTTAGCAATAATTAAACAATAATTAAGCAATAAGCCAACAAGTATTTTATTTTAGGACAGCATGTTTTATGAATAGTTAAGAGAGAAAGCATTATATTATTAATTGTAGATTATTTGTTGTGACCAGATCAACAAAATGCTACTATGTAGACCATTCCCCTTGGGATATGAGAATGACTTTGTTATGCAAAATGTCTCTCTGTAAATCTGTATGTCAGAATCAGATTTTTCAGTGACAGAACTTTATTCTATATCACTACCAGCACAGAGTCCTGCTCTCTGACCTGTACTGAGAACGTGAAAAGAAAGAATTTTTACTGTTCTCCTTGCTACTCAGAAGAAACAGGTATGTAAGCAGAACTCTGAACCAGGATCCTCAAGTTCCAGCATCATAATTAACCTTGAAAAATCCACTTACCATATTGTACATCAATTTCCACAACAATATAATGTAGATAATAATTCCTCATTTAACAACTTCCTAGAGTTATTAGGCTTCCCTTGTGTCTCAGCTGGTAAAGAATCCACCTGCAATGCGGGAAACCTGGGTTTGATCCCTAGGTTGGGAAGATCCCCTGGGGAAGAGAAAGTCTACCCACTCTAGTATTCTGGCCTGGAGAATTCCATAGACTGTATAGGCCACGAGGTTGCAAAAAGTCAGACACAAGTGAATGACTTTCACTCACAGAGCTACTGTAAAGAGCAAAAGCCTAAAATAAAAATGTCTTTCCCCTAAAGTATGCAACTGTACTGTATTAGGCTTCCCAGGTGGCTCAGTGTTAAAGAATCCACCTGCCAAGAAGGAGATGTGGGTTTGATCCCTGGGTTGGAAAGATCCCCTGGAGAAGGGAATATCAACCCACTCCCGTATCTTTGTTTGGGAAACCCCATGGACAGAGGAACCTGGAGGGCTACAATCCATATGTAGCAAGAGTGGGACATGACAGTGACCTCACACACACACACACAAAGTGTGTAATAATAGACATGTGCAAGGAGATAAGGTAATTCTTTTATTGACCAGTGATGTGGGTAGAACACAGATAAGGACCAGACTGCCCATCAGAGTTCATAATAAATATGTGTTTTGCAAGAGGTACAGATACAGTACAGGTGGACTGGACACTGGCGATTTGTATCAGTGAGAGTCATCAGTATCCCAGCCCTGGTAACTTTTGCTATTGTAGCTAGCTCATCCAGGACATATTCTGAACTTCCCCTGAATAATCACTCTCTCTAGACATCCCTGTCATCCTTTCTCCTTTGGGTGGGAGAGTCATCTCCTTCAGTGTCTGCCAGACAAGAGAGCTTATTACATTACCCTTATTAAATTTCCTTTTGCTCTTCAACTCTCATTGCCTATGCCCTCTCATTTCTATCAGGCTTATAACATTTAATTTCTCCTTTCCTCTCCTATTATTGAGTCCAATTTTCATCCCAATTGTGAGGCTACAGAATGTAGCTTTCATTCCAGTGGGAGTTCTCCATGGATGCTTTTAGACTGACAATCTTACTTATTAATATCATTACCAATTAATCATTTTAAGCACAAGCAATATGTTGAATACCCTTGTTTGAGCTTTTCAAATATCTATGGCTCCTGACTTAAAGGAGACATGGTTTTATTCCTGATTGGTAAGCTTTTTTTTTTTTTTTAATTTCCCTTGACCTAGATTTGTGATCATCCACTGGTAATGACTTATACAGTAGATTAAATCATGGGAGGGTCTTTTTAGGAATACTGAAATAGTTATCCCATATCCTTTAGATACAGTTCAAGATTCACAGGGAAGCTTTCAGAGTTCTATGCAATCAGTTCAACAAAACAATAAAAATTTCTCAGAAATCACTCTCCTTTGTCAAATTATTTGCCACTACCCTATAGTGTCTACTAATTAATTTAGTTAGGAGTATTCTACAGGCTGCTTTATTCTGAATTTAGAATTTTTTCACATCTTCTCCCCACCCCGGCACCCCCTACAGTTTTCATGTTCTTGTCTATTCTCTTAAAATCCTATCTGCACTAGGGCAGTGTTGAAGTCCCTGTCTTCCCTGCCTAGTTGAGGTGTCCTTTCTCTGGACATATGTGTTGTGCTACGCTTGGTACTTAGTTATTTATATTGTTCTAATTTATTATCTAATTTGTCCATTGGCATTGCCTGCCTCACTTTACTCCACACAAAAAAGATGTCCTTTTCATTATAGGGGACTAGAATGCAAAAGTAATAAGTCAAGAAACACCTGGAGTAACAGACAAATTTAGCCTTGGAATACGGAATGAAGCAGGGCAAAGGCTAAAAAAGTTTTGCCAAGAGAACGCACTGGTCATAGAAAACACCCTCTTCCAACAACACAACAGAAGACTCTACACATGGACATCATCAGATGGTCAACACCAAAATGAGATTGATTATATTATTTGCAGCCAAAGATGGAAAAGTTCTATACAGTCAGCAAAAACAAGACCAGGAGCTGACTGTGGCTCAGATCAAGAGCTCCTTATTGCCAAATTCAGACTTCTATTGAAGAAAGTAAGGAAAACCACTAGACTATTCAGGCATGACCTAAATCAAATCCCTTATGATTATACAGCGGAATTGACAAATAGATTTAAGGGACTAGATGTGATAGACAGAGTGCCTGATGAACTATGGAATGAGGTTCATGACATTGTACAGGAGACAGGGATCAAGACCATCCCCATGGAAAAGAAATGCAAAAAAGCAAAATGGCTGTCTGGGGAGGCCTTACAAATAGCTGTGAAAAGAAGAGAGGCAAAAAGCAAAGGAGAAAAGGAAAGATATAAGCCTCTGAATGCAGAGTTCCAAAGAATAGCAAGAAGAGATAAGAAAGACTTCCTCAGCAATCAATGCAAAGAAATAGAGGAAAACATCAGAATGGGAAAGACTAGAGATCTCTTCAAGAAAATTAGAGATAGCAAGGGAACATTTCATGCAAGGATGGGCTCGATAAAGGACAGAAATGATATGGACCTAACAGAAGCAGAAGATATTAAGAAGAGGTGGCAAGAATACACAGAAGAACTGTACAAAAAAGATCTTCAACAGGCTCCTCTGTCCATGGGGATTCTCCAGACAAGAATACTGGAGTGGTTGCTATGCCCTTCTCCAGGGAATCTTCCCAATTCAAGGAATGAACCTGGATCTCCTGCATTACAGCTGGATTTTTGCCTGAAGAATCCTTGCATCCCTGGAATAAACCAAATTTTATCATGGTGTGTGAACTCTAATTAATGTGTTGTTTGATTCTGTTTGCTAGAATTTTGTTGAGGATTTTTGCATCTATGATCATCAGTGATGTTGGCCTGTAATTTTCTTTATGTGTATTGTCTTTGCCTGGTTTTGGTATCAGGGTGACAGTGGACCCATAGAATGACTATGGAAGTGTTACTTCCTCTGCAAATTTTTGAAAGAGTTTTAGAAATGTAAGATTTAGCTCTTCTCTAAATGTTTGATAGAATTCACCTGTGATTGGACTTCTGTTTTTTTTGGGAGATTTTTTATCACAGTTTTGATTTCAGTGCTTGTAATTGGGTTGTTCATAATTTCTATTTCTTCCTGGCTCAGTTTTGGAAGATTGAGCTTTTCTAAGCTGTCCCTTTCTTCCAGGTTGTCCATTTTATTGCTCATAACAGTATCTTATAATCCTTTGGATTTTCACATCGTCTGTTGTAACTTCTCCTTTTTCACTTCTAGTTTTGTTGATTTGATTCTTCTCTCTTTCTTCTTGATGAATCTGGCTAAAGTTTGTTGATTTTGTTGATCTTCTCAAAGAAGCAGCTTTTAGTTTTATTAATCTTTACTATTGTTTCTTTCATTTCTTTTTCATTTNTCTGTTGTAACTTCTCCTTTTTCACTTCTAGTTTTGTTGATTTGATTCTTCTCTCTTTCTTCTTGATGAATCTGGCTAAAGTTTGTTGATTTTGTTGATCTTCTCAAAGAAGCAGCTTTTAGTTTTATTAATCTTTACTATTGTTTCTTTCATTTCTTTTTCATTTATTTCTGTTCTTATCTTTATGATCTTTTTCCTTCTTCTAACTTTGGGGATATTTTTGTTTTTCTTATCCCATTTTTTTAGTTGTTAAGGTAGAATGCCTATTCGATGTTTTTCTTGTTTCTTGAGGCAGGATTGTATTGCTATAAACTTCCCTCTTAAAACTGCTTTTGCTGCATCCAATAGGTTTTGAGTTGTGTTTTTATTGTCATTTATTTCTAGGAATACTTTTGTTTCCCTTTTGATTTCTTCAGTAACCTGCTTATTATTTATAAACATATTGTTTAATCTCCATGTGGTTTTAATTTTTTAGTTAATTTATTTTAATAGATATCTAGTCTCATAGTGTTGTGGTAAGAAATGATGCTTGCTACAAGTTCAATTTTCTTAAATTTGCTGAGGTTTGATTTGTGACCCAAGATGTGGTATATTCTGGAGAATGGTCCATGTGTGCTTGAGAAGAAAGTATATTTTTCTGCATTTGGATGGAATGTCCTGAAGATATCAATGAGATCCATCTGGTCTAATGTATCATTTAAGCTCATGTTTCCTTATTAATTTTTTATTTTGATGATCTGTTCATTGGTGTAAGTGGGGCGTTAAAGTCTCCTACTCATTACTGTCAATTTTTCCTTTTGTGTCTGTTAGTGTTTCTCTTATGTATTGAGGTGCTCCTATGTTGGGTGCATAGATATTTACAATTGTTATGTCTTCCTCTTGAATTGATCCCTTGATCATTAAGTAGTGTTCTTCTTTATCTCTTGTAATATTCTTTATTTTAAAGTCTATTATGTCTGATATGAGGATTGCTACTACAGCTTTCTTTTGCTTTCCATTTGATGTGATATATTTTTCCATTCATTCACTTTCAGCCTATAAGTGTCTTTAGGACTGAAGTGGGTTTCTTGTAGGTCTTGTTTTTGTAGCCATTCAGCCAGTCCATGTCTTTTGGTTAGATATTTAATCAATTTACATTTAAGGTAATTATTGATACAAGAGAGTCCCTTGGACTGCAAGGAGATCCAACCAGTCCATCTTAAAGGAAATCAGTCCTGAATATTCATTGGAAGGACTGATGCTGAAGCTGAAACTCCAATACTTTGGCCACCTGATGCGAAGAGCTGACTCCTTTGAAAAGACCCTGATGCTGGGAAAGATTGAAGGCAGGAGGAGAGGGGGGATGACAGAGGATGAGATGGTTGGATGGCATCACTGACTCAATGGACATGGGTTTGAGTGAACTCTGGGAGTTGGTGATGGACAGGGAGGCCTGGCATGCTGTGGTTCATGGGGTCACAAAGAGTTGAACATGACTGAGAAACTGAACTGAACAGACCTGATGTTCTTATCACCATTTTCTTAATTATTTGTGGGTTGTTTTTGTAGATCTTTTTCTTCTCTTGTATTTCTTGACTATATCAGTCCCTTTAACATTTTTGTAAAGCTGGTTTGGTACTAAATTCTTTTAACTTTTACTTGTCTGAAAATCCTTTTGATTTCTCTATCAATTTTTTTTTCTTTTACTGTTTTTACAATAGGATTTATTTAACTATAATAATAAGTTTTTGGTCTAAAACCTCTCCCCCAATTTTTGTTACATCAAATTATATTTATTCACTGCATAAAAATTCCAATATTTATTTGTCTTTTTAATCTTAGTCTATCATTGTTTATTGCTTGTGATTTTATTTTATTTTTTTAATTTTAATTTTTACTTTATTTTACTTTACAATACTGTATTGGTTTTGGCATACATCGACATGAATCCGCCACGGGTGTACATGAGTTCCCAATCCTGAACCCCCCTCCCACCTCCCACCCCATATCATCTCTCTGAATCATCCCCGGATGATACAGGACCAGCCCCAAGCATCCTGTATCCTGTATCGAACATAGACTGGTGATTCGTTTCTTACATGATAGTATACATGTTTCAATGCCATTCTCCCACATCATCCCACCCTCTCCCTCTCCCTCAGAGTCCAAAAGTCTGTTCTATACATCTGTGTCTCTTTTGCTGTCTCTCATACAGGGTTATCATTACCATCTTTCTAAATTCTATATATATGTGTTAGTATACTGCTGCTGCTGCTAAGTTGCTTCAGTCGTGTCTGACCCTGTGCGACCCCAGAGATGGCAGCCCACCAGGCTCTGCCATCCCTGGGATTCTCCAGGCAAGAACACTGGAGTGGGTTGCCATTTCCTTCTCCAATGCATGAAAGTGAAAAGTTAAAGAAGTCGCTTAGTTGTATCTGACTCTTTGCAACTCCATGGACTGCAGCCTACCAGGCTCCTCCGTCCATGGGATTTTCCAGGCAAGAGTACTGGAGTGGGGTGCCATTGCCTTCTCCAGTTAGTATACTGTATTGCTGTTTTTCTTTCTGGCTTACTTCACTCTGTATAATTGGCTCCAGTTTCATCCATCTCATTAGAACTGATTCAAATGTATTCTTTTTAATGGCTGAGTAATACTCCATTGTATATATGTACCACAGCTTTCTTATCCATTCATCTGCTGATGGACATCTAGGTTGTTTCCATGTCCTGGCTATTATAAACAGTGCTGTGATGAACATTGGGGTATATGTGTCTCTTTCAGTTCTGGTTTCCTTGGTGTGTATGCCCATAAAAGCTTCTGCACAACAAAGGAAACTATAAGCAAGGTGAAAAGACAGCCTTCTGAATGGGAGAAAATAATAGCAAATGAAGCAACTGACAAACAACTAATCTCAAAAATACACAAGCAACTTATGCAGCTCAACTCCAGAAAAATAAATGACCCAATCAAAAAATGGGCCAAAGAACTAAATAGACATTTCTCCAAAGAAGACATATGGATGGGTAACAAACACATGAAAAGATACTCAACATCACTCATTATCAGAGAAATGTGAATCAAGACCACAATGTGGTACCATCTCACACCAGTCAGAATGGCTGCGATCCAAAAGTCTACAAGCAATAAATGCTGGAGAGGGTGTGGAGAAAAGGGAACCCTCTTACACTGTTGGTGGGAATGCAAACTAGTACAGCCACTATGGAGAACAGTGTGGAGATTCCTTAAAAAACTGCAAATAGAACTGAGAAATGTGAATCAAGACCACAATGTGGTACCATTTCACACCAGTCAGAATGGCTGCGATCCAAAAGTCTACAAGCAATAAATGCTGGAGAGGGTGTGGAGAAAAGGGAACCCTCTTACACTGTTGGTGGGAATGCAAACTAGTACAGCCACTATGGAGAACAGTGTGGAGATTCCTTAAAAAATTGCAAATAAAACTCATTTCTCTATCAATTTTGAATGAGATCCTTGCTGGAAAGAGTAATCCTGGTTGTAGATTTTTCCCTTTCAGTACTTTAAATATATCCTGCCATTCCCTTTTGGCCTACAGAGTTTCTTTTGAAAGATCAGCTGTTAAATGTATGGGGTTTTCCTTGTATGTTACTTGTTGCTTTTCTCTTGTTGCTTTTAATATTCTTTCTTTGTGTTTAATCTTTGTTAGTTTGATTAGTTTGTGTCTTGTTTTGTTTCTCCTTAGGTTTATCCTGCATGGGATTCTTTGCACTTCTTGGACTTGATTGACTATTTCCTTTCTCATATTGGGGAATTTCTCAAGTATAATCTCTTAAAAATTTTTCTCATACCCTTTCTTTTCTTCTTCTGGGACCCCTATATTTCAAATATTGGTGCTTTCGATATTGTCCCAGAAGTCTCTGAGACTATCCTCAGTTCTTTTCATTCTTTTTACTTTATTCTGCTCTTAACCAGTTATTTCCAACACTCTATCTTCTAACTCACTTATCCATTCTGCCTCAGATATTCTGCTATTGATTACTTCTAGAGTATTTTTAATTTCGTAATTGTGTTGTTTGTATATTTATTCTTTATTTCTTCTAGGTCTTGTTAATTGATTCTTGCATTTTCTCCACTATATTTTTGAGGTTTTAGATCATCTTTACTGTCATTATTCTAAATTCTCAGGTAATTTGCCTATTTCCTCTTCATTTATTTGGACTTGTGTGTTTCTAGGTTGTTCCTTTATTTGTGCAGTATTTCTCTGCCTTTTCATTTTTTTTAAAAAACTTATTGTGTTGAGGTCTCCTTTTCCCAGGCTTTGATGTTGAATTCTTTCTTCCTTTTGGTTTCTGTCGTCATAAGGTTGGTCCAGTGGTTTGTGTAAACTTTGTGTCAAGTGTGACTTGTGCTTCTGGTGAAAGGAGGTGAGTTTTCTTGGTTTTTCCTTTGATGGGCAAGGCTAAGTGAGGTGTTAATCCTGTCTGCTAATGATTGGGTTTGTATTTTTATCTTATTTTTGTTTGGACGAGGCATCCTGCACAGGGTGCTACTGGCACTTGGGTGATACTGGGCCTTGTATACAAGTTGTTGCCTTTGTGGAAGTTCTAACTATTTGATACTCCCAAGGGTTAGGAGTTCTCTAGTAGTCTAGGGTCTTGGAGTCTAGACTCCTTCTCCAAAGACTCAGAACTTGATCTCTGGCCAGGAATGGAGATTCCACAGGTGATTTCTTATGGCATTAGATCGGAATAAAACAAATACACAAAGACAAGAAACAAAAGATTCACCCCAAATAACAATTACAAAATAAGGCAAATAATAATGAAAATAATGGAATATACACATATACAAGTACATCCAGAAGCAAAACCAAAACAGTCCAAAAAAAAAAAAAAAAAAGGACAATAAATTGACCCAGTGAACAAAGGAAACAAAAAATGATATCCACCAGTTAAGAACAAAATTAACTAAAGAACAAATTGGAAAACAAAAATAAAGCAAGGTGCCAACTGGGGAGTGAAGCAACAAAAACAAAATCAGCTAAAAAATACGGTGAGAAAAAGAAAGAAAAGAAAAAATAGAAATGCAAACTTAAATAGAGATAGATAAAGACAATATAAAGATTATATTAAATATTATATGTTAACGATTAACTGAAACAGGAAAACAACAGTAGGAAAAGCAAACAAAGGAATAGTGTAGAAAAAATTTAAAAATTAAAAAATATTTTTAAAAGTAAAATAAAAAATAGAGGAAAAAAAGAGAAAGAAAGAAAAAAGGAAAACCCTATAGAACCACAAAAGGCCAACGTAGAGGAAGAAGTATATAACAGGAAAAAAAAAATGTGATTACAAAAACTCCAAAATCTTAAATAGATTTAATAGTACTAATAAAATTGATAACAAACACAGAGGGGGGAAAAAGAGGGAAAAAAAAAAAAAAGAAAAAAACTAGAAGCAACTATAGAACAAGTCAAAAGATAAGAATATTAAATGTTTTTCTTGAGTCTCTGCTGTCAGCATCCTTTCCCTTGCCTCCCTAGGATGCCCTCCAACACTGGGCTGATCTCTGGACCTGCTCTGAGGGCAGCTCAGGCTGTAATCTGGTCTTACTCCTGTGTGTTCTTGCCTCCAATGTCACAGCTGTCAGAACAAGTGCGCTTTCTTTTGTGAGAACTCTCATCGTCCTTTTGTCTATTCTATAGACATAAAGTCTGCCTAGTTGATTGTGTGGATTTAATCTGCTGCTTGTACAGCTGGTGGGAAGGTTTTGGGTCCTCTTCCTTAGCCACACTGCTCCTGGGTTTCAACTGTGGTTTTATCTCCACCACTGCATGTGGGTCATCCACTGGGGTTTGTTTCTGAGGCTGCCCTGGAGGACTTGTGTCTGCCCCTGTGAGGGCCAGGTGTGGAGGTGGTGCAGCTGCTTGGGTCACAGGGGCCCTGGCAGCCCCAGAAACTCAGGGAAGCCAGTGGTTGGGGCAGTAGGAAATATAGTGCTCTAGAAGGGTGTGGCAACCCACTCCAGTATTCTTGCCTGGAGAACCCCACTGACAGAAGAGCCTGGCAGGCTGCAGTCCCAGGGTTGCAGAGTTGGACATGACTGGAGTGGCCCAGTGTGCACAGATGCAGGGCCTTCTTAGTCGCTATCAGCTCTGTCCCAGTGAGGTCATGCATGGAGGTGGTGCGGGTTTTACAATCATGGGGCCCCTGGCAATACTGGCTGTGCAGGGGCACCGGCAACTATTGTCATAGGAGATAGATTCTGATTAGGTTTTTTCTAGCCTGCGGCAGCTCTGCCCAAATAAGGATTGAGCATGAACGTGGTGCAGCTGCTTGGGTTGTGGGGACCTTGGCAGTGCCAAGGGTGCAGGGACACAAATTGCCTCAGCCGTAGGAGCTATGGCCTTGTTAGAGCCTTTTTCTAAGTCTCTGGCAGCTGGCGATCAGAAGGCCTCTTTGGCTAGTCCTTCTCCTTTGGTCCACCCATTCAGGAATTTAGAGCACTCCCCTGGCTGGGGTCCTTCTCTGCTTGGCACGCCAGGCACTTAAAGTCCTCCCACTCACCCACCCGCCGGCTGGTGTCCTTCTCTGTTGTTCAGTTAGTCAGGTGCCTGAAGGGCCAGCCTCTGGCTAGTGGGAAGAGAGAGGCTACAGCATGGCTGTATCCCCTATGCATGACTCAGCAATACTGCCTTGCTGCCATGGCTGCCTGGCTTCCGTCCACAAGTATTTCTCACCACAATCTCCCCCCGCCCTCACATTCACTCGGTCTGTCTCTCTACAATCAATGGCAGCCCTCACCCTGGGATTGCTCCACAATCCCTATGCTCCAGCTCCCAGTCACTGCACCTTCTAGGAGACCTGCGTCCCTGTCTGGGGTTTGTACGGCTATGGCAAGGATTGTCTGTATTATTCTCATTCCATTTACACTGTCACAGATTAGTGACTTCAGTCTCAGCCTCAAATGTTTGTTCTCTGTCTCAAGTAATTGCCTCGATGAGGGGATTGGACCCCTGCTTCAGTTCCCCCATCCACCAAAGGCGGGTCCCGTCCTGCTAACTCTCCTCTTTTTCCCCCTACTTCCTTCATCCTACCATGTTTTGCATGGTTCTATACATTCTTTCCTGGTTGGTCAGATACACCTGTCTGCTCTCAGCTGGTGTTCTTCAAGCTCTTCTGTGTCTGAAGGTGTATTCCTGATGTATCTGTGGAGAGAGATGTACTCCACGTCCACCTACTCCTCTGCCATCTTGTTCTCTACAACACACTTTGTTTATCCATTCAACAACTGATAGACATGTGGATTGTTTCAATTTTTTGGCTGTTATGAATAATGCTGCTATTTACAGTCACTAGTATGAAAATAATGTAAATGTGACTGACAAACGAATGCATAAAGAAAATGTGGCACATGTATACAATGGAATATTACTTAGTCATGAAAATAAGAAAATACTCCTATTTGCAGCAACATGGATGGAGCTAGAGATTATTATATGAAATAAGTCAAGCGAAGTAAGTCACAAAGAGAAAGACACATACCACATGACATCACATATGTGGCATCTAAAAAATGAACATATTTATGAAACATATAAACAGACTCATATAAAATAGAAACAGACTCACAGACATAGAGAACAGACTTGTGGTAGCCAAAGAGGAGGGTTTTGGGGAGGGGAGTGTTGGGAGTTTGGGATTAGCAGATGCAAACTATTATACATAAAATGGATAAACACCAAGTTCCTACTGTATAGCACAGGAAACTACTTTCAGTATTCTGGGATAAACCATATTGGAAAGGAAGTGAAAAAGAATGTCAATGTAGAATTGAGTCATTTTGCAAAACACAACATTGTAAATCAACTATGCTTCAATAAAACTAAAAAGTAATGCTACTGTGAATTTTCATGTACAAATTTTTGTGTGAACATATGTTTCCATTTCTGTCTAATATATACTTAGGAGTGAAATTGCTGTTTCACATGGTAGCTCTATGTTTAACATTTTGAGGCACTGCCAAACTGTCTTCCAAAGCAGCTATATCATTTTGCATTTCCCCAATAAGGTATGGGCTTAATTTCTTTATTTCCCTGCCAACTGTTTTTGTCTGATTTTTAATATCATAGTCAGTCTGCTACTGCTAAGTCGCTTCCGTCGTGTCCGACTCTGTGTGACCTCATAGACTGCAGCCCACCAGGCTCCGCCGTCCCTGGGATTCTCCAGGCAAGAACACTGGAGTGGATTGCCATTTCCTTCTCCAATGCATGAAAGTGAAAAGTGAAAATGAAGTCACTGAGTTGTGTCCAACTCCTGTCTCTTATACACATCTAGATAAAATAAAGATTCAGGCCAGAGTCATAACCAGCATTAAACAAAGACAGAGCAACTTAACTAAAGTGAATTGGATGGGACAAGATGATGCTGTTAGAGGAATGTCAACATATCATGAAGAAAAAAAAAAAAAAAAAAGGACAATAAATTGACCCAGTGAACAAAGGAAACAAAAAATGATATCCACCAGTTAAGAACAAAATTAACTAAAGAACAAATTGGAAAACAAAAATAAAGCAAGGTGCCAACTGGGGAGTGAAGCAACAAAAACAAAATCAGCTAACAAATATGGTGAGAAAAAGAAAGAAAAGAAAAAATAGAAATGCAAACTTAAATAGAGATAGATAAAGACAATATAAAGATTATATTAAATATTATATGTTAACGATTAACTGAAACAGGAAAACAACAGTAGGAAAAGCAAACAAAGGAATAGTGTAGAAAAAATTTAAAAATTAAAAAATATTTTTAAAAGTAAAATAAAAAATAGAGGAAAAAAAGAGAAAGAAAGAAAAAAGGAAAACCCTATAGAACCACAAAAGGCCAACGTAGAGGAAGAAGTATATAACAGGAAAAAAAAAATGTGATTACAAAAACTCCAAAATCTTAAATAGATTTAATAGTACTAATAAAATTGATAACAAACACAGAGGGGGGAAAAAGAGGGAAAAAAAAAAAAAAGAAAAAAACTAGAAGCAACTATAGAACAAGTCAAAAGATAAGAATATTAAATGTTTTTCTTGAGTCTCTGCTGTCAGCATCCTTTCCCTTGCCTCCCTAGGATGCCCTCCAACACTGGGCTGATCTCTGGACCTGCTCTGAGGGCAGCTCAGGCTGTAATCTGGTCTTACTCCTGTGTGTTCTTGCCTCCAATGTCACAGCTGTCAGAACAAGTGCGCTTTCTTTTGTGAGAACTCTCATCGTCCTTTTGTCTATTCTATAGACATAAAGTCTGCCTAGTTGATTGTGTGGATTTAATCTGCTGCTTGTACAGCTGGTGGGAAGGTTTTGGGTCCTCTTCCTTAGCCACACTGCTCCTGGGTTTCAACTGTGGTTTTATCTCCACCACTGCATGTGGGTCATCCACTGGGGTTTGTTTCTGAGGCTGCCCTGGAGGACTTGTGTCTGCCCCTGTGAGGGCCAGGTGTGGAGGTGGTGCAGCTGCTTGGGTCACAGGGGCCCTGGCAGCCCCAGAAACTCAGGGAAGCCAGTGGTTGGGGCAGTAGGAAATATAGTGCTCTAGAAGGGTGTGGCAACCCACTCCAGTATTCTTGCCTGGAGAACCCCACTGACAGAAGAGCCTGGCAGGCTGCAGTCCCAGGGTTGCAGAGTTGGACATGACTGGAGTGGCCCAGTGTGCACAGATGCAGGGCCTTCTTAGTCGCTATCAGCTCTGTCCCAGTGAGGTCATGCATGGAGGTGGTGCGGGTTTTACAATCATGGGGCCCCTGGCAATACTGGCTGTGCAGGGGCACCGGCAACTATTGTCATAGGAGATAGATTCTGATTAGGTTTTTTCTAGCCTGCGGCAGCTCTGCCCAAATAAGGATTGAGCATGAACGTGGTGCAGCTGCTTGGGTTGTGGGGACCTTGGCAGTGCCAAGGGTGCAGGGACACAAATTGCCTCAGCCGTAGGAGCTATGGCCTTGTTAGAGCCTTTTTCTAAGTCTCTGGCAGCTGGCGATCAGAAGGCCTCTTTGGCTAGTCCTTCTCCTTTGGTCCACCCATTCAGGAATTTAGAGCACTCCCCTGGCTGGGGTCCTTCTCTGCTTGGCACGCCAGGCACTTAAAGTCCTCCCACTCACCCACCCGCCGGCTGGTGTCCTTCTCTGTTGTTCAGTTAGTCAGGTGCCTGAAGGGCCAGCCTCTGGCTAGTGGGAAGAGAGAGGCTACAGCATGGCTGTATCCCCTATGCATGACTCAGCAATACTGCCTTGCTGCCATGGCTGCCTGGCTTCCGTCCACAAGTATTTCTCACCACAATCTCCCCCCGCCCTCACATTCACTCGGTCTGTCTCTCTACAATCAATGGCAGCCCTCACCCTGGGATTGCTCCACAATCCCTATGCTCCAGCTCCCAGTCACTGCACCTTCTAGGAGACCTGCGTCCCTGTCTGGGGTTTGTACGGCTATGGCAAGGATTGTCTGTATTATTCTCATTCCATTTACACTGTCACAGATTAGTGACTTCAGTCTCAGCCTCAAATGTTTGTTCTCTGTCTCAAGTAATTGCCTCGATGAGGGGATTGGACCCCTGCTTCAGTTCCCCCATCCACCAAAGGCGGGTCCCGTCCTGCTAACTCTCCTCTTTTTCCCCCTACTTCCTTCATCCTACCATGTTTTGCATGGTTCTATACATTCTTTCCTGGTTGGTCAGATACACCTGTCTGCTCTCAGCTGGTGTTCTTCAAGCTCTTCTGTGTCTGAAGGTGTATTCCTGATGTATCTGTGGAGAGAGATGTACTCCACGTCCACCTACTCCTCTGCCATCTTGTTCTCTACAACACACTTTGTTTATCCATTCAACAACTGATAGACATGTGGATTGTTTCAATTTTTTGGCTGTTATGAATAATGCTGCTATTTACAGTCACTAGTATGAAAATAATGTAAATGTGACTGACAAACGAATGCATAAAGAAAATGTGGCACATGTATACAATGGAATATTACTTAGTCATGAAAATAAGAAAATACTCCTATTTGCAGCAACATGGATGGAGCTAGAGATTATTATATGAAATAAGTCAAGCGAAGTAAGTCACAAAGAGAAAGACACATACCACATGACATCACATATGTGGCATCTAAAAAATGAACATATTTATGAAACATATAAACAGACTCATATAAAATAGAAACAGACTCACAGACATAGAGAACAGACTTGTGGTAGCCAAAGAGGAGGGTTTTGGGGAGGGGAGTGTTGGGAGTTTGGGATTAGCAGATGCAAACTATTATACATAAAATGGATAAACACCAAGTTCCTACTGTATAGCACAGGAAACTACTTTCAGTATTCTGGGATAAACCATATTGGAAAGGAAGTGAAAAAGAATGTCAATGTAGAATTGAGTCATTTTGCAAAACACAACATTGTAAATCAACTATGCTTCAATAAAACTAAAAAGTAATGCTACTGTGAATTTTCATGTACAAATTTTTGTGTGAACATATGTTTCCATTTCTGTCTAATATATACTTAGGAGTGAAATTGCTGTTTCACATGGTAGCTCTATGTTTAACATTTTGAGGCACTGCCAAACTGTCTTCCAAAGCAGCTATATCATTTTGCATTTCCCCAATAAGGTATGGGCTTAATTTCTTTATTTCCCTGCCAACTGTTTTTGTCTGATTTTTAATATCATAGTCAGTCTGCTACTGCTAAGTCGCTTCCGTCGTGTCCGACTCTGTGTGACCTCATAGACTGCAGCCCACCAGGCTCCGCCGTCCCTGGGATTCTCCAGGCAAGAACACTGGAGTGGATTGCCATTTCCTTCTCCAATGCATGAAAGTGAAAAGTGAAAATGAAGTCACTGAGTTGTGTCCAACTCTCAGCGACCCCATGGACTGCAGCCTATCAGGCTCCTCTGTCCATGGGATTTTCCAGGCAAGAGTTCTGGAGTGGGGTGTCATTGCCTTCTCCACATAGTCAGTCTAATGGGTGTGAACTGGTAACTCATTGCATTTTCATAATGGCTGGTAATGTTGATCATCTTTTCCTGTGCTTATTGGCCACGTGAAATGTCTTCTTTGGAGAAATGTCTATTGGAATCCTTTACCCACTTTAGAACTGNGAGTGGGGTGTCATTGCCTTCTCCACATAGTCAGTCTAATGGGTGTGAACTGGTAACTCATTGCATTTTCATAATGGCTGGTAATGTTGATCATCTTTTCCTGTGCTTATTGGCCACGTGAAATGTCTTCTTTGGAGAAATGTCTATTGGAATCCTTTACCCACTTTAGAACTGGGTTATTTGTAGTTTTTACTGTTCTTTATATATCCTAGATACAAGTTCCTTAAGACTTGATATCTTCTGGAGGTGTAAAATGTAAATTTAAAGTACAATATCATGTTCTGTCTTGATACCTGGAAAAACTAGAAGGGCTTGAGTACCCTGGCTCCCCACTCTACTCCATATGTGAGAACACTGGGCCAAACAACTCTCCTTGTCAAATGGACCAAATGTAGTTCCTGCTTATTCTTGAGTAGTGGGTTTCAATTTCCTGCCAACCCATGGAATAATTCAGATAAACCAATCACATGCTTTCCAGGAAGCCAGAAGGCACCCACCCTCTTGATGACACAAAGTTGGACTCCACAGCTCATGGTGGTTCCGTCCGCTGCTCCATACAACCCCGTTTGGCCCTGCAGGGCGAGTGTCCTCCCTAGGCTGAGTGTCCTCCCTGGGCTGAGTGTTTGTGACTCATCAGCTGCTGCTGATCTCACCTGCTCTGTGTCAGGTATCACGTGTTCTGGCATTCTTGTAACTCTAGGGGGGAATGTTTCCCTCACTAGCCAGGCAAGGAGGAAGTGATAAAGACGTATATTTGATTTGCAGCTTTTCCCTTTTCTGTGTGTCATTTTCACTTTCTTTTTCTAAAAAATTTATTTTGTCCAAGTTTAGTTGATTTACAATTTTGTGTTCATTTCTGCTATATAGCAAAGTAATTCAATTATACATATATATATATGTATAGTATTTTTCATGTTCTTTTGATTATGATTTATCATAGGATATTGAATATATTATACTTCCCCATGTTATACAGTAGGACCTTTTTGTTTATCCATTCTACACATCATAATTTGCATCTGCTAATCCAAAACTGGCACTCTTTCCCTCCCTGACCCCTTCTTCCCCTTGGCAACCACAAGTCTGTTTTCTATGTCTGTGAGTCTGTTTCTGCTCATAGATATGTTTGTTTGTGTTGTATTTTAGATTCCATATATCAGGTGGAATTTTGGGCTCCAAAATCACTGCAGATGGTGACTGCAGCCATGAAATTAAAAGACACTTACTCCTTGGAAGAAAAGCTATGACCAACCTAGAGAGCATGTTAAAAAGCAGAGACATTACTTTGCTGACAAAGGTCCATTTGATCAAAGCTATGGTTTTTCCAATAGTCATGTATGGATATGAGAGTTGGACCATAAAGCAAGCTGAGTGCTGAAGAATTGATGCTTTTGAACTGTGATATTGGAAAAGACTCTTGAGAGTCCCTTGAATTGCAAGGAGATCCAACCAGTCACTCGTAAAGGAAATCAGTCCTGAATATTCATTGGAAGGACTGAAGCTGAAGCTGAAGCTCCAATACTTTGGCTACCTGATGCAAAGAATTAACTCATTGGAAAAGATTCTGATGGTGGGAATGATTGAAGGCAGGAGAAGAAGGGGAAGACAGAGGATAAGATGTTTGGATAGCATCATCGATTTGGTGGGCATGAGTTTGAGCAAGCTCTGGAAGTTGGTGACGGACAGAGAAGCCTGGTATGCTGCAGTCCATGGGGTTGTAAAGAGTCGTACATGACTGAGCAACTGAGCCGAACTTAGATTCCACATATAAGTGATGCCACATGGTATTTCTCTGGCTTACTTCACTTAGTATGATAATCTCTAGGTTCATCTGCATTGCTTCAAATGGCATTTTTTCATTCTTTTTTTTTATTATGGCTTAGTATTCCATTGTATGTATATATAATACACGTATATACCACATCTTATTTATCTATTCATCTGTTGATGGGCATTTAGGTTTTTTCCTTGTTTTGGCTATGGTGAATAGTGCAGCTGTACATGTATCTTTTTGAATTATATTTGTCTGGATATATCCCAGGAGTGGCATTACTGGATCATATGGCAGCTCTATTTTTAGTTTTCTGAGGAACTTCCATATTGTTTTCCCTAGTGGCTGCACCAATTTACATTTCCACCTATAGAAGGAGGGTTCCCTTTTCTCCACATCCTCTTCTGTATTTATTATTTGTAGAGCTTTAAATGATGACCATTCTGACTCGTGTGAAGTGGCAGGCACCTCATTGTAGTTTTGGTTTACATTTATCCAATAATTAGTAATGTTGAGGATCTTTTAATTTTTGCTTTCTTGATGGTATGATTTGAAGGACAAAATTTTTAATTTGATGAAATCCTATTATTATTTTGTTTTGTTTTGGTACTTATGTTTTTGATGCCATATCTAAGAAGGCTTTGCTTAACCCACATTCACAAAGATTTGCTCCTGTCTCTTCATAAGTGTTTTATGGTTTTAGCTCTTACATTTAGACCTACACTCCACTTGGGGTAAATGTTTGCCTGTGGGGTAAAGAATGATTCCAACTTCATTCTTCTGTATGTGGATGTTACTTGTCCAGCATCATTTGCTGAAAAGAGTATTTTTCCCCACTGAGTTATTTTGGCACCCCTGTCAAAATTGCCCATTTCTTTTCGACTGTCATTCTGTATTTGGAGAAGTTTCTAATTTTTTGTGTCCCACGTTCTTAGCGTAGAGTCAAACTTCAAGTTTGTAGCCCTTTCTGCAGGTAAGGTGTAGCATGTGTCCTGGGATGCAGCTGCCAGATATGCCTGTGTGAGACACTGATCCAGAGAGAGCAGTGTGAACTCACAGGCCAGGTGTAGACTCCCACTGGCTAGTTCAGTGGTGGCAGTAGTTGGCCCATAGCAGTGGGGCTGCTCTTTAACAGGCCAACTGCACCATGGTTTTAGACATTATACCCAAGCTCCTCCTTGGGTCCCCAGGTCTCCCAATCAACACTTCTGTAAATTATCACATCCTTTTTTGCTTAGCAGCCAGTGTCAACCAAGAGTGTGACAGATACACATGCAAAAGGGAGATAATGTAGAATTCTAGGAGAGAATTGCACTTTAGCTTTGCATTCAACATGGATCTGACAATTCCTACTGGGTTTTGAGATAGGAATGTAGAGGATATTTGCCGGGAGCCAGCGTGAGGAACTCCGCCCATGGCAAAGGTCATGAGGAAGGAGGCTTCTCTAACCTACACCTCTGACTTTATGGGGGGCTGTTCCCCACTGGTTCTCTCAGAGAAGGAGTAAACTTGCAGCTCCAGTCAATAAAAATTCCTGGGTGTGACCAGGGTGTCTCAGGTCAAACCTCTCTGCTGGCAGACTAGCTTGTGTGACAGGATTATCCATACTCCTGCCACTATGCACATGATTGTTTACTAGCTCTCAACCATAAACAGCACAGAGAGTTTGGAGTATTTTGAAAATGTTAATTAGCATAGGGCTTTTCTCATTGTTGAGTCAATGATTGCTGCCAGGCCTCCATATCCTTAGGCACCTGGGAATATATTAATGTATTTGGAATATAGAAAAGGAAATATAGTAGTTTTTGATGTTAACAATACTAGACTCTTTGAGTTAATGAATTTTCTCTTTTGTTATAAATCACTGTACTTTGTTATAAATCATTGTGTCCTTACTATGTAAAAATGTAACTTTATCACTATCTTAAGACTAAATAGATCTTAAGGGGAACATTGGTGAAGGGTTTTCATTTGTTGGGCTGATGTTTGCTGCTAAATCTCCATATTCCCTGCCCTTATAATGAATATAACTAGCATATAGGATAAATAAGTATTAACCTTTAAGATTAATCATGTTAACCTTAGGTTAAATAAATTCCTTTCTTAGTTGTAACCCACTACACCCTCCCCCTATAGGAATGCAACTTTATCTGCTACCTTCAGAGGGTGGTGCCACGTTTAAGAAAAAACACCCTTGGAAAAAATAAGTTTTCTGGTTAACTGACCGTTATCAGAAAGAAAGGGTCGTAAAATGTCAGCAAGCCTCATGGCCAGAAGATGATGTAAAACCCCTAAGACCTTTTTTTTATACATTTATGTGAAGCACCTGATTTTGATAAAGGTCAGGACTGCTGACCCCCATGTGACTTTAAAATTTCCACTTGTCTCTATGTGTAACAAAAGGTATATAAGCAAACCTAAAAAAAAAAAGAAATCGGATCAGTTTCTGGAAAGATTGATTCCCCCATGTTGTTCTTTCTTTCCCCTTCTGGACGAATTCCCATCTGGAGCATGGGTGCTCACCATGCCTGCTAATTTTGCCCTGGCATCTAAGATCCACGCGAGAGGGAGCCCAAGGTGGAGCACCCTCCGATATTCAAGTGGGCGCTGGTGGCCTACGTAGGTGGTGCAAGCTTCTTGTCTCAAAGCTTTATTGGTATCCCATGTAAACCAAGTTATTCACCCTCTTATTCTCCACTAATATTTCCTACCACACTATCCTTTTCTAATCTCTCTCTATATCTGTAATTAAGTAAGTTTTTTCCTAGGACACCGATTCTGTCCCCACTTCGAGTTACCCTGGATCCACCGGGGCTGGACCCTGGCAGATATTCTTATAAATAGTGGCATCTGTTTTAAGCCCATCAGGTACAACCCTGGGTATTCCATTCACTGCTAAAGTAAAGACAAGCAGTGGACTCCCTGACCAGAGTTGTTCATACACTTTACATGCTCATTTCTTACCAGCTCTGCTCCATTCTCCCCCTGTCCTGTTTATTAGCTCTATCCCACTCTTAGCTCTCTCCCTCCTGTTCTTGTTTCTTAGCTCTGTAGGCTGTTCTTGGACCTGGCTACATGTTGAACTTGAACCTCCTTCTTGGAGAGTAGGACCTGATGACTGTCTCTAACTGAGCATATCTGAACTGGCCTTCTGCCTTGCCCTGTGAGACCTAATCCCTGGATCCAGGTAGCCTGGAAGGTGGGAGGTTGCACATGCCCAGCCTAACTCAACCCGTTTAATTCCAGCTCTCTGGATTCAGGGGCAGTCCAGTTGCCACATGAAGTAGAAATAAATTCTATCTCATAGGCCCTATGATCTGGAGAAAGTGGACACTGTGCCTGAGGGGCAATGGGAACTCTAAGAGCGGGTGACAGAGAAGCTGCAAATCACTTTCAGAAGCTTTCCCTACATTCTCCTTGAGGGGGACCCAGCTCTATCCCAAATCCTCTCTTCTGGAAGAATTATTAGGTAAACCAGACTAATGGCTTTACTTCTGTACTGTGCTCAGTTGTGTCCAACTCTTTGCAACCCCATGGTCCTCTGTCCATGGAATTTTTCAGGCAAGAATACTGGATTGGTTTGGCATTTCCTTCTCCAGGATATCGTCTAGACCCAAGGATCAAACCTGTGTCTCTTGCATTTCTTGCATTGGCAGGCAGATTCTTTACCACTGTGCTACCTGGGGAGCTCTTTACTTCTCCATGGAGACACAAATCCTTAAGAAACAAAGCCCTCTACTTATTAATGAATTCAAAGTTTTGTCCTTTTTAACGTCCTTCTGTGAGGGTATTAGATGAATTATATGTCACCAGAATCCTCTGTCCTCTAGAAGTTCCATATTTCTTATTTTTCTTCACCACAAAATTCACATTTTGGGGCTCTGGAGCCCCTTATAATGACTACCTTGAGAGCTACAAACAATGGTATGGGGCTGAGTTGGGGTGGGGTGGTGGGGGTAGAGGAGGCTCTCATCAGGGGCTGGCATTAGCTGCATGGTGGTTGTGGGGTAATGCAATTCTGCTTGTTCCTAATATACAGATGTATCACATATTCTCTATCCATCCCTGAGAACTGAATTCTACTGTCATTTTCTTTTCGCCTCATAGACGATCAGCTTAACTCCTTGCCTATGTTGTTAAAAACTGGAATCGGTGTGAACAGTGTCATTGGGAAAAGTTAGACATTTTTGAGGGCATGAACCAAGAAAAATAGATTGGTAAAAGTAATGTGAAGTGGTCTCTATCAAAGTCATTATGTTTGATCGGTTTTTCTAAGGCATTAACCTCAGAGGTGTCTTGGAGAGATATTTTCAAGATACAGTGCTCTTATAAAAGATGACAGCAGAGTCATTGGGCTAAAAAATAAACTAGGACCCGGAGGACCCCATCTGAAATTTCACCTTCCTACTGAATCTCTGAGGTACAATGCAAAGTCACTTAGGCCATCACTGCTTCAATTTTGCTACCTGTAAAGGGGAACAATAACTTCTTATATAGTTTGAAAGCTCAAAAATTTCTTCATATTACAGAAGCATTACACATTTATTCAGGGAAAAATGCAAATGAGTAAGAAGAATGCAAAATACGCCTGCAAGCTCCTTTCCTAGCCCAGAAGAAATAATTACTTCTCTCTAGTGCATATCCTTTGAGATCTCTGGGTCATCTTTGCATTCTAAGTTTTGGGAGTTACTCTTTTTTTCAAAGATGCTTACTTAAATTCATTTTATTTATTTACTTTTTGGCCATGCTGTGTGGCACGCAGGATCTTAGTTCCCCAACCAGGGATGGAACCCATGCCTCCTGCAGTGGAAACACAGATTCTGAACCACTGGCCAACCAGGGAAGTCCTTTGGAGGCCATTCTTTAACAATGATTGATGAACATGAAATATTCAGTAAAATTTCAGCCCATTTCAATATGTCACCCTTCACTTTCTTATTGAAGTAAGGTAAGGTCAATCATACCAAAAGATATATTAAAATGGTATAAATGATAGACTTCATTTTACATCACAAAATTGTGAATTTGTACCACAGGAAGTAGGTAAAAATTCACACATGGATACATATGCCCAGGGCAACCACATTAGCAAACGCTGATCTTGTGGAACCTTGTGGACTGTATACAACAGGTCCTCAGTCAACAATGGAGGGGAGAGTAATTCTTGTTAATGGGACAACACAAGGATGGACACAGCAAACTTCTTTGCTGATGGAAAAACGCTGCTAAGTTGGGTTCAAGGATTGAGAGAGATCCTGACCTCTATGTGATGCTGCATAATCCAGGCCATAGTGACCGCAGTGACCCAGCGACCACACTGAGTTGCCCAGTTCATTCCAGACTTTGTTGTTGTCATGAAATTGTGCATCTCCCAACATGCCCAGGGACCTTGAGGGCCTCTCTGGGTAAGTTTATTTGTAAGGGTCTTTATGGAGAGGCAAGTGGAGCCCTCCAATATTATTATCTCAGAGTGGGGAGTGGGTGGCTGAGGCCTGGATTTCTGGGATGGCTTCTCCACTACATGGACAGTTCATGAACTGGGAACCAATTGCTTAGGAAGAGACATGGGAGAGATATTTTACATGGAACACCTTGTGCATTTCAGTTTTATACCATACATGTGCAAATATTATCTATTACAAAAACAAATAAAAGTTAACATTTAGAAAAATCTAAACAGACAAATGGCAGTGAAAAAATCCAGCATTTCAGGTGGAGGTTGGATTGCTATACAGCATTTAAAAATCCTGAATGCAATTTAATTCTCTTGGAAGGATCAAAGGAATATGATAAAATATTCACTTGTAGAAAATTCTGCTTCCTACAATATCCTGGATTAATGGAAAAAATCTAGAGATGTTCCTTTTAGAGCAGACTGTGCTCTAATTCGGTGCTGTGGCCACAGGACTCAAACCACCCTAAACCGACTGAGCAATATTGAAGGATAGTGCCCAACGCAGCTGTGAATTAAGCCTTCCTCCACTGAGTAAAACATGTTCTGTGTTCTCCACAACAGAGAAACTTGAATAATCCTGACCATATTTTCTTACTTTTAAACTTTTATAGTGAATTATTTTTAGGCCAATGGACCATTTTTGAGACTCTCTGAGAGATGGTGTTTGTCTCTTAGTTCATTAAGTTATGCACAATTGCATTTGGAACTTCACTTACTGCACTAGTAGGTCATTTATGTAATCTTTCCACATGATTTGAATATGTGCTGCTAATGGTACTAGATTAGAGCCTGTAGTTCTTTTGCATGGTATCAGTTCAGTTCAGTTCAGTCGCTCAGTCGTGTCCGACTCTTTGCGACCCCATGAATTGCAGCACGCCAGGCCTCCCTGTTCATCACCATCTCTCGGAGATCACTCAGACTCACATCCATCGAGTCAGTGATGCCATCCAGCCATCTCATCCTCGGTCGTCCCCTTCTCCTCCTGCCCCCAATCACTCCCAGCATCAGAGTCTTTTCCAGTGAGTCAACTCTTCGCATGAGGTGGCCAAAGTACTTGAGTTTCAGCTTTAGCATCATTCCTTCCAAAGAAATCCCAGGGTTGATCTCCTTCAGAATGGACTGGTTGGATCTCCTTGCAGTCCAAGGGACTCTCAAGAGTCTTCTCCAACACCACAGTTCAAAAGCATCAAT
>SJYT01041553.1:105259-124042 GCA_006410635.1 Cephalophus harveyi
CCATGGAAAAGAAATGCAAAAAAGCAAAATGGCTGTCTGGGGAGGCCTTACAAATAGCTGTGAAAAGAAGAGAGGCGAAAAGCAAAGGAGAAAAGGAAAGATATAAGCACCTGAATGCAGAGTTCCAAAGAATAGCAAGAAGAGATAAGAAAGCCTTCTTCAGTGATCAATGCAAAGAAATAGAGGAAAACAACAGAATGGGAAAGACTAGAGATCTCTTCAAGAAAATTAGAGATACCAAGGGAACATTTCATGCAAGGATGGGCTCAATAAAGGACAGAAATGGTCTGGACCTAACAGAAGCAGAAGATATTAAGAAGAGGTGGCAAGAATACACGGAAGAACTGTACAAAAAAGATCTTCACGACCCAGATAATCATGATGATGTGATCACTAATCTAGAGCCAGACATCTTGGAATGTGAAGTCAAGTGGGCCTTAGAAAGCATCACTACGAACAAAGCTAGTGGAGGTGATGGAATCCCAGTTGAGCTGTTTCAAATCCTGAAAGATGATGCTGTGAAAGTGCTGCACTCAATCTGCCAGCAAATTTGGAAAACTCGGCAGTTGCATGGTATAGTACACCATGAATTAAGACATTAATGTGACTGCACTGAAATAGTCTGTATTCATCCCATGACCTATATTTATTTTCCAAATATATTGTATTTTACTTTTAATTTGGGCAAGGGATGAGCTTGCCTGTAGAAAACACACTTAAAATAGACTGTACTCTGATAGCTTTTCTTTGTTTAGAAATTTCATTTATAGTCCTGGGCAAGCACATGTTTTGAATTTTCTACCTACCTATCAATTATTCACCTATCATGAGGGTTATCCAGAAGATAATAACTGAAAGAAAATGCCAAGTGAAATTATTTCCCTGTTAGTAACTCAAGGCCAGATGTAAGCATACATTTGCTGTGCGCCCTTCTGCATCCACATGCCTTTGCAATACCAAATTTGGCTTTGCGTGTTTCTGAAATCTTCTAGACTCCCTTTCCCGGTCACGGTCTCCTCCTGCTCAAGCTTTCCATCTCTTTCTTGTGTTCTTGCCTTTCATCTCTTCTCCTCTGGGCCAACAAGATCATCTGCCGGCTTGTAAACTGATACTCCTGGTTCAATCTCAGTATAATTAGAGGGGCAGTTTTCAACAGTCTGGATTTCTGCTTTTCTCTCCAAAATGTGAGGTTGATTAAATTATGCACCGGACATCTATGTTCTTAAAGCAGAAGTTCATCTAATGGACTGCAGCAATCAAATAAAAATTTCCCCTTGTTTTGTTTTCCTCTGAGCTGTTTTAATTTTGAACAATGACAAGGACACTGCAATAATACATAAAGTGTAAATGAACAGCTTAATAAATTTTTATAAAGCAAAGAGTACTTAATCATCAGCCAGGTGAACAAATAGGACATGGCCAGCACCCCAGGATGCCCTCGTGTGTTCTTCCTCCCTGACCACAAGTTTCCACGCTCTTGACTTTCCTGACCATTTATTCCTTCCTTTTCTCTATAATTTTACCACCTATGTGTGTTCATTCCCTCCAATGGTAATTCAGTTTTGCCTCCTCTTTTTATATCAATGTATTTTGTAAATGTTTGAGTCTGGCTTTGTATGGGTCAGGTTTCTGGCAGGAAACAAGTAACATAATCAAAATGAGAATTTAAGAGAGTTTGCTAAAGAGACTGTGTACAAGTTGTGTGCAAAATGAAAGCAGCACTAATAGTGGGGAAGTGGGGAGCCTTCCTGACCCGAGGTCTGTGAGACAGGCAGCTGCAGGGATCCTGTGCTGTCGCTGTACAGAGCCATCTGGACACGTTCCATTTGCCCCCAGGTCCAGCTTTCAGCCCCTCGGCCCGTGTCCGTGCTGGGAGCCTGACTAGCAGAGATTTCTCCAAATGGGCCGCCTGCCCTCTGGCTTTTGGTCAGATCCCACTGACAATAAGCAGGTGAGAGGGCGAGGGGACAGAGGGGAGGACATCCATTCCCGGGCTCCTTCTGCCTGGGCATGGTGGTTGACCAAAAGAAGGCAATGGCACCCCACTCCAGTACTCTTGCCTGGAAAATTCCATGGATGGAGGAGCCTGGTGGGCTGTAGTCCATGGGGTCGCAAAGAGTAGGACACGACTGAACAACTTCACTTGCCTTTGGCCATCATAACTGATATCTATTGAGGAACACATGTATGTTTTCTATTGTTAGAATTCATAGACTATATCCAGTAGCAGAATTGCTGGCAAATGTCGCTTATGTACATTCAACTTCAGGAAATAATGAAAGTATTTTCTAAACTTGCTTTGATTTATGCTTGCCCTGAAATTATGTTTGCCCTGAAATCACTCCCTGATTTATGTAGCAGTTTGTGAAATAGAGTTGCCAATCTTAGGTACTGCCAATATTTTAAATTTTAGCCATACTAAACATAGTGTTATGTCATTTGGATTTCTTTCATCAGTAATGAGGTCACTCACTGTATACATTCATTGGCTGTTTGGAAAACTTTCATGTTCTAGTTTCTGGTCCATTTTTCTTTTCTTTTCAAATAATATTTCTGTAATTCTTTGTTTTTGATGATGAATCAAAAACATTCCTTCCTGAAAGTCTTCTAATCTGCATATTTTTACCTACTAATAATGGGACTCCACTCAGCATAATTTCTATATATAAATTTTGTTTGGATATTTATTTTCCTCTGAGAAAACTGCAGTCTGTTTTCCTTAAGCTTTAGCAGTCTAGGAGCCTATTTGCTTTTAAAATATTTTATGATATTTTTACTATTACTTCTTGAAGTTTTCATCTTGTTCATTTCCTACAGCGCTGTGCATTGTCTGCTTTTTCCTTATTATATAAAGATATAATATTCCTTATTACAAAAATTGTATATATGTCTTCCTACTTATAGTTTGCTTTTTGCCTGTCTTATGGTCCTATGTATTTTTATGGTTATAAGCTTTAAATTTATTATACCCTAATGTTAATATTTCCTTTGTATTACTGCTTAAGTCTGTTTTCCTTAAGCTTTAGCAGTCTAGGAGCCTATTTGCTTTTAAAATATTTTATGATATTTTTACTATTACTTCTTGAAGTTTTCATCTTGTTCATTTCCTACAGCGCTGTGCATTGTCTGCTTTTTCCTTATTATATAAAGATATAATATTCCTTATTACAAAAATTGTATATATGTCTTCCTACTTATAGTTTGCTTTTTGCCTGTCTTATGGTCTTATGTATTTTTATGGTTATAAGCTTTAAATTTATTATACCCTAATGTTAATATTTCCTTTGTATTACTGCTTATATGTTCTATGTAAAAAATAATTCCCTCCTTATTTGGATTTTTTTCTCCCAATTTCTCTTAATAGTGTTTTATAGTTTTATATGAAGAAGACTTGTATATCTTTCATTAATATTCCTAGGTATTTTATATTTTTGACACTATTGCAAACAGTTATCTTCTTTAAGCCCCACTTTCTAATTGTTTGTTTCTGTTACAGAGAAGCAATACTAATTTTTGTATATTCATTTTGTATTAAATAGCAGCTTATTTTCCACTCAGGGAAACAGGAATTATTCTAAGTATATTATACAAAGAGAACTTAATATAAGAGATTTGTAACAGGTGATAGAGGAATTGAAAATTGAAAGAGGAGAGGTAATGGGGCAACTCAAATTATAAAAACCAGTGAGCTGTTTCCACCTCTAGACTGTAGGAATAAAAAAAGAAGGTAGCATTACTGAAGCCCAGAGACCAGCATCACTCAGCCTAAGTGGAGCAGAGACAGCACGTGCAGTAGGGGCTAGAAAGAAAGCAGTAATTCCCTGAGATGCCACAGGGAGCAGAGAGAGAAAAACACCCTGGATCCACTCCCACCCCCACTATTATTCAGCCAGGCTCTTCCATTGGCTGAATGAGTGTAAATAGAAGCCATAGGCCAAAATAAATTGCAAAATTTTGTTCCCTTCAATACAGTACAGGACAGGGGAGAAACAGAATGGATGGGGGATGGATAGGTAACTGACCAGATTATGTGTTACTTACTCTGATAATTTCTCTCTCTCCTTGAATACACACAGTCATATCTTTCACAAATAATGGCAGTTTTATTACCTGTTTTTCAATCCTTTGAATGTTTATTTATTTTCTTTGCCTTGTTATACTGTCGATGTAGGTGGATTTTTAGGCTCAGAGACCATCAAGTCACTCTCCAGTCTTCTGGAGCTGTCTGCAGGTTCTTCCTGGGTATTGCAAGCCCATCTGCGATAGGGAGGACTAACTGCCTACTTCATTTTTAGAATCAAAGGTTCATGTGATTTCAGAGCTGGAGGGCTTTAAGAAGTTACCTTGTACAGGCATTGGCAAGCTACTATTCTACAGCCCTTGGGCCAAATTTTACCTGCTACTTATTCTGTGAATAAAGAATAAGTATTCTGTTATAGCTACACTTCTTTGATCATGTGTATCTGTAGCCGCTTTAGTGCTGCAACAGCACAGTTGAGTAGTTGGACAAAGACGACATGGTCTTCTAAGCCCCAAATATTTACTATTTTGACTCTTTGCAAAATAAGTTTCCTACCCTTGATCTAGTCCACCCTCGTCATTTGACAGACGAGGAAACTGGTCACCATCCATGGCCACACAGCTATTAGTAGGGGATGTGGATCAGATCACAGGCCTCCAGACTCTAGACTTGTGTTGTTTTCACTGTATTACATAATTAGAAACTTCTCCGGATTCAATGCGGAGTCTGTGCTGTAAGATGGGGCAAGACGGAAGTCCTATCGTGGAGATGGCCTGGGGCCGGACCCTTAGGATGTGGGGCCAGCAGGGACTCAGGGGATGTAGCTCTCCTGTCTGTCTGCCTTTCTCTCTATTATGGATGAGACCATGGCAGTAACAGTTCTTCTTTGCCCTACAGCAATAAAAAGAGAGAAAAAATGTGAAGAAGAGCCTCTTCTCCTCTTGTGCAAAGGCTTCTCCCTCACATGCAGTGCCAGGATGATGTTAGCTTAGCTTCCTCAAAGTACTGCACAATTTAGATTCATCAATTTCAACTTGAAAGTGTTGTGAATGTTATTGTTTGCTTGAAAGTTAAGATTTCCAAAGGACCTTGAATTATTATTTACTGTCCTTGTTGCCGTTATTCACATCTCTAGACATAGAAAACATTCAATTAAATTTTCAAGCAGTCCTGTTTGATGATGGATACAGGGAGGATTTCTACTGAAAAGGAATGACCTCACATTTATTTTTCTCAGTATCGAGGCCTCAGCTTTCTTCTGTTTGAAAGGATATAATTACTTTAAAAAAATATTAAATGATTTTACATTTTTTTTCTTATGTCCTTAGTATCTCAGTCTCACTGTGGAGACTTCAAATGGAAAGACTGATTCTAGACTCCAAGTTTGTCTTTGTCCTCTGCTGTTTACCACTACATTGTGTGGGGGTTTAAGTGCCAATTATCACAAAAGAATATTTACTTAACTAGATATTCCCATAAGTGAGGGTCTTACAGTAAGAGAGATAAAGAGCTTTATTTTCTGTTAACCTAAGCTTATTCTCTCTCTCTTTTTACTACTATGTAGGAGAATTTGCTTTCTTAAAGTTCATTTCGCTTTCTTAAAGTTCATTTCTTAAAATCATTGCTTTGATTTCTCTGCAAAGTTATGACTTCAGTCAGAATATTTTAGAACTCAAGTGCTGGATTTAATTTTTTAAAACATTTAATTATAGAGTTAAGGGAATGGCTGTTTCTTTGTCTTCAGGAGCACATTCCTTTAGCTCTGATCTCATATCCTATCTCCCCCCATGGACAAACCCTGGAAAGGCGTCTGAGTAACATGGAGGTGGGTGCAGACTGGGTCACCCATCACTTCACAGGACTCCCATCACCTGACGTTATCATCCTCTGAACCATCTTCCTCAGTTATATCAGTTGAGGGAGACGAGAGTGGTTTGCTGTATTATTGTTTTCTAAGTCTGGAATATATAAAACTGCTTATGACACCATGGTTCCAGAAAGCAGGCTGGACGCTTTACCTCAAAACGCGGAAAGGGGGAACAAGTGATGCTAAGCTGAGCACAAAATCTAGTGTCCTCTTCTCCCTCTTTGATGTGGGTCCCCATAGCCAACACCTGAGCATTTGATTCCCTATGAGCTGTGTAATGAAAAAGTCTAGGTTTCGCCCATCTACTACTAAAATGAGGGCAGTTACAGTGATATACAAATTTCTACCTCTTCAGGTTCCTACTCCTAGACCAAACATAAATTAGTTGATTCTTTGCCCCTATCGTTCCTCCTTGTTGATTTTTGAGACTCCCCAGTGGCCTTGTGTCTCAGTTCTGTCTGTCATCCACAGCTCCTCTTGACAGAAGAAGGGTGCCACAGTATCTCCCCTGCAGAACTCACGGGGTTCTGCAGGGGAGATAGCCCCACAGCCCAGTCCCACTCAGAGGCTGCCTTCTCTTTGCAACACGGGTTCTGCTGGTCAGATAATCACTGCTNTCCACAGCTCCTCTTGACAGAAGAAGGGTGCCACAGTATCTCCCCTGCAGAACTCACGGGGTTCTGCAGGGGAGATAGCCCCACAGCCCAGTCCCACTCAGAGGCTGCCTTCTCTTTGCAACACGGGTTCTGCTGGTCAGATAATCACTGCTGAAGTCAAGCTGCAAAGAGCCAGTGCCATTTGCCACTCAGCTGCAGGACTGGGGAAACTGCAGTGCTCTAAGTGGACAGACGGCGAAAGGAAAAGGACAGGTTTCTCTTATGCTGCGCACCTGTACCAGTGCCCCTCCGAGTACTGCCATCCTCCCAACCTGCTTGACCCAACAATTTGCTTTTAGGTGAACCCTAATTAAGATCTTTCTGGCTCTGTAGAAGATTTCAACCTGTTTGTCCACAAGATCATGACATTTTGAATTGAGAGAACATTCTTTCTTGCTGAATGATACTTGGTTGGAGACTAGAAATATTAGATTTCTTCTTTTTCTCACTTAAAAAAATTTTTGAATTGAAGGATAATTGCTTTACAGAACTGTTAGCTTCTGCCAAACATCAACATGAATCAGCCATAGGTATACATATGTCCCATTCCTTTTGAGCCTCCCTCCCACTTTCCTCCCTATCCCACCCTTCTAAGTTGTTACAGGGCCCTGGGTTGAGTTCCCTGAGTTATACAGCAAACTCCCATTGGTTATTGTAATATGTTTCCATGTTAATCTCTCCCCACATCCCACCCTTTCCTTCCCCCTCACCCATGTCCGTAATTCTGTTCTCTATGTCTGTGTCTCTGTTGCTGTCCTGCAAATAATTTAATCAGTACCATCTTTCTAGATTCCATAGATATATGCATTAATATACAATATCTGTTTTTCTCTTTCTGAGAAGTGTCAGATTTCTTAATGGTCTATCTTTTTCCATCCATGGGCTGACATTTCCCACTTTTGCATTCCCAGTGCTCCTCCCCATTCAGGGGATTCACACATATCCAGAGAAGCTGGGCAGAAGCAAGTAGAAAAGTTAGTTACATCAGCTGTATACCCAGATGAAGCCTGGGGCTGGTATGGGCCAGGAGCCAGGGCTAGGACCTCTGACTCAGAGGGAAGCAAATGNTGTTCCCTTCAATACAGTACAGGACAGGGGAGAAACAGAATGGATGGGGGATGGATAGGTAACTGACCAGATTCTGTGTTACTTACTCTGATAATTTCTCTCTCTCCTTGAATACACACAATCATATCTTTCACAAATGATGGCAGTTTTATTACCTGTTTTTCAATCCTTTGAATATTTATTTTCTTTGCCTTGTTGTACTGTCGATGTAGGTGGATTTTTAGGCTCAGAGACCATCAAGTCACTCTCCAGTCTTCTGGAGCTGTCTGCAGGTTCTTCCTGGGTATTGCAAGCCCATCTGCGATAGGGAGGACTAACTGCCTACTTCATTTTTAAAATCAAAGGTTCATGTGATTTCAGAGCTGGAAGGGCTTTAAGAAGTTACCTTGTACAGGCATTGGCAAGCTACTATTCTACAGCTCTTGGGCCAAATTTTACCTGCTACTTATTCTGTGAATAAAGAATAAGTGTTCTGTTATAGCTACACTTCTTTGATCATGTGTATCTGTAGCCGCTTTGGTGCTGCAACAGCACAGTTGAGTAGTTGGACAAAGACGACATGGTCTTCTAAGCCCCAAATATTTACTATTTTGACTCTTTGCAAAATAAGTTTCCTACCCTTGATCTAGTCCACCCTCGTCATTTGACAGACGAGGAAACTGGTCACCATCCATGGCCACACAGCTATTAGTAGGGGACGTGGATCAGATCACAGACCTCCAGACTCTAGACTTGTGTTGTTTTCACTGTATTACATAATTAGAAACTTCTCCGGATTCAATGTGGAGTCTGTGCTGTAAGATGGGGCAAGACGGAAGTCCTATTGTGGAGATGGCCTGGGGCCGGACCCTTAGGATGTGGGGCCAGCAGGGACTCAGGGGATGTAGCTCTCCTGTCTGTCTGCCTTTCTCTCTATTATGGATGAAGACCATGGCAGTAACAGTTCTCCTTTGCCCTACAGCAATAAAAAGAGAGAAAAAATGTGAAGAAGAGCCTCTTCTCCTCTTGTGCAAAGGCTTCTCCCTCACATGCAGTGCCAGGATGATGTTAGCTTAGCTTCCTCAAAGTACTGCACAATTTAGATTCATCAATTTCAACTTGAAAGTGTTGTGAATGTTATTGTTTGCTTGAAAGTTAAGATTTCCAAAGGACCTTGAATTATTATTTACTGTCCTTGTTGCCGTTATTCACAGCTCCCTAGACATAGAAAACATTCAATTAAATTTTCAAGCAGTCCTGTTTGATGATGGATACAGGAAGGATTTCTACTGAAAAGGAATGACCTCACATTTATTTTTCTCAGTATCGAGGCCTCAGCTTTCTTCTGTTTGAAAAGATATAATTACTTTAAAAAATGTTAAATGATTTTACATTTTTTTTTCTTATGTCCTTAATATCTCAGTCTCCCTGTGGAGACTTCAAATGGAAAGACTGATTCTAGACTCCAAGTTTGTCTTTGTCCTCTGCTGTTTACCACTACATTGTTTGGGGGTTTAAATGCCAATTATCATAAAAGAATATTTACTTAACTAGATATTCCCATAAGTGAGGGTCTTACAGTAAGAAAGATAAAGAGCTTTATTTTCTGTTGGCCTAAGCTGATTCTCTCTCTCTTTTTACTACTATGTAGGAGAATTTGCTTTCTCAAAGTTCATTTCAAATCTTTCCTGCTTTGATTTCTCTGCAAAGTTATGACTTCAGTCAGAATATTTTAGAACTCAAATGCTGGATTTAATTTTTTAAAACATTTATTTATAGAGTTAAGGGAATGGCTGTTTCTTTGTCTTCAGGAGCACATTCCTTTAGCTCTGATCTCATATCCTATCTCCCCCCATGGACAAACCCTGGAGAGGCGTCTGAGTAACATGGAGGTGGGTGCAGACCGGGTCACCCATCACTTCACAGGACTCCCATCACCTGATGTTATCATCCTCTGAACCATCTTCCTCAGTTATATCTGTTGAGGGAGACGAGAGTGGTTTGCGGTATTATTGTTTTCTAAATCTGGAATATATAAAACTGCTTATGACGCCATGGTTCCAGAAAGCAGGCTGGACGCTTTACCTCAAAACGCGGAAAGGGGGAACAAGTGATGCTAAGCTGAGCACAAAATCTAGTGTCCTCTTCTCCCTCTTTGATGTGGGTCCCCATAGCCAACGCCTGAGCATTTGATTCCCTATGAGCTGTGTAATGAAAAAGTCTAGGTTTTGCCCATCTACTACTAAAATGAGGGCAGTTACAGTAATATACAAATTTCTACCTCTTAAGGTTCCTACTCCTAGACCAAACATAAGTTAGTTGATTCTTTGCCCCTATCATTCCTCCTTGTTGATTTTTGAGACTCCCTGGTGGCCTGTGTGTCTCAGTTCTGTCTGTTGTCCACAGCTCCTCTTGACAGAAGAAGGGTGCCACAGTATCTCCCCTGCAGAACTCACGGGGTTCTGCAGGGGAGATAGCCCCACAGCCCAGTCCCACTCAGAGGCTGCCTTCTCTTTGCAACACGGGTTCTGCTGGTCAGATAATCACTGCTGAAGTCAAGCTGCAAAGAGCCAGTGCCATTTGCCACTCAGCTGCAGGACTGGGGAAACTGCAGTGCTCTAAGTGGACAGACGGCGAAAGGAAAAGGACAGGTTTCTCTTATGCTGCGCACCTGTACCAGTGCCCCTCCGAGTACTGCCATCCTCCCAACCTGCTTGACCCAACAATTTGCTTTTAGGTGAACCCTAATTAAGATCTTTCTGGCTCTGTAGAAGATTTCAACCTGTTTGTCCACAAGATCATGACATTTTGAATTGAGAGAACATTCTTTCTTGCTGAATGATACTTGGTTGGAGACTAGAAATATTAGATTTCTTCTTTTTCTCACTTAAAAAAATTTTTGAATTGAAGGATAATTGCTTTACAGAACTGTTAGCTTCTGCCAAACATCAACATGAATCAGCCATAGGTATACATATGTCCCATTCCTTTTGAGCCTCCCTCCCACTTTCCTCCCTATCCCACCCTTCTAAGTTGTTACAGGGCCCTGGGTTGAGTTCCCTGAGTTATACAGCAAACTCCCATTGGTTATTGTAATATGTTTCCATGTTAATCTCTCCCCACATCCCACCCTTTCCTTCCCCCTCACCCATGTCCGTAATTCTGTTCTCTATGTCTGTGTCTCTGTTGCTGTCCTGCAAATAATTTAATCAGTACCATCTTTCTAGATTCCATAGATATATGCATTAATATACAATATCTGTTTTTCTCTTTCTGAGAAGTGTCAGATTTCTTAATGGTCTATCTTTTTCCATCCATGGGCTGACATTTCCCACTTTTGCATTCCCAGTGCTCCTCCCCATTCAGGGGATTCACACATATCCAGAGAAGCTGGGCAGAAGCAAGTAGAAAAGTTAGTTACATCAGCTGTATACCCAGATGAAGCCTGGGGCTGGTATGGGCCAGGAGCCAGGGCTAGGACCTCTGACTCAGAGGGAAGCAAATGACAATGTAGTGTTAATTTCTTCTGTACAGCAAAGTTATACACACAAACATATTTTCTTTCTCATATTATTTGCCATTATTGTCACAGGATATTGAATATAATTCCCTGTGCTATATATAGTAGGGTTTCTCAGGTGGTACTGGTGGTAAAGAATCCACCTGCCAATGCAAGAGATGCAAGAGACATAGGCTTGAACCTTGGGTTGGGAAGATTCTTTCGAGGAGGAAATGGCAACCCACTCCAGTATTCTTGCCTGGAAATTTCAGAGGATCCTGGCAGCTGCAGTCCATGGGGCTGCAAAGAGTTGGACATGACTGAGCAACTGAACACAACAACAGCACAATACAATAGGAGCTTGTTGTTTATCCATCCTGTATACTATAGTTTAGGGCTTCCTAGTTGGCTAAGTAGTAAAGAATCTGCCTGCCAAGATGTGGGTTTAATCCCTGGGTCCAGAAGATTCCCTGGAGGGGGAAATGGCAACCCAACCCAGTATTCTAGCCTGGGAAATTGCATGGGTGGAGGAGCCTGGCAGGCTACAGCCCATGGGGTCTCAAAGAGTCAGATATGACTTAGTAACTATACAATAACAACAATATAATAGTTTACCTTTGATAATCCCAAACTAGACAGATGAATGGATAAAGATGTGGTACATATATTCAATGGAATATTACTCAGCTGTCAAAAAGAATGAATAATAATAATTATTATTATTCTGCTCTGCTAAGTCACTTCAGTCATGTCTGACTCTGTGTGACCCCATAGACAGCAGCCCACCAGGCTCCCCCGTCCCTGGGATTCTCCAGGCAAGAACACTGGAGTGGGTTGCCATATTAATAACTGTAAATAACCCATTTATAGTAACATGGATAGACCTAGAGATTATCATACTAAGCAAAGCAAGCCAGAAAGAGAAAGGCAGACATCATATGGCATCACTATCTGCTCTGCTAAGTCACTTCAGTCATGTCTGACTCTGTGTGACCCCATAGACAGCAGCCCACCAGGCTCCCCCGTCCCTGGGATTCTCCAGGCAAGAACACTGGAGTGGGTTGCCATATTAATAACTGTAAATAACCCATTTATAGTAACATGGATAGACCTAGAGATTATCATACTAAGCAAAGCAAGCCAGAAAGAGAAAGGCAGACATCATATGGCATCACTTGTATGTGAAATCTCAAATACAGTACAAATAAGCAGGAAATAAATATCTAGGAAACAGAATCATAGACACAGAGAGCAGACTTGGAACTGCCAAGGAGGTAGGCGTGGGGGAGGGAAGGACTTTGTGTTTAAGATGCTCACTTTGCCTTCTCTTGGTATCTCAGGATCCTGTGTTTCTATTGATTCCTTCATCACAGTCTTAGAAAGGATTACATCATGTTACCTTGAAAAACAGTGTTGCTCTTGGAGAAAATGCTTAGAAGAAAGCTGTTGCCCTTTCTTACCCAAGGCCCACATGCCAGTTACCTTCTGAACTACTTCACTGTATTCAGAACAGTATCCCTTCTATTATCAGATTTGGTACTCTGAATCTGATTTTTTGAACCAAATTCTTTGCTCCTTTATGGACAATGGTTCTGAATTTTTAGTGCCATCGACCTCTTTGGAAGCCTGAGGGTCTTTCTTAGGGATTACCGTATTAAATGCATAACATGAAATGCATAAGAGTATAAAAGAGCCTAAATGTAATGAAATACAGTTAACAAAGTATTTTTTTTTTATTTCCTACTTCTTTTTTTGAGCATTTAATAACAAGATCCAGTGATGAGTCTAATAACAATTTTAAAGTGGTGATAAAATGATATTTTGAATTAGCAATAATTCTAATATGATGTGAAAATATCTGTGTTTTCTGTTGGTGACAAAGTCATGGGTACTGTTAACATTGCTCTGTTTGGGGCTTTCCAGGTGATGCTAGTGGTAAAGAACCAACCTGCCAAGGCAGGAGCTATAATGTTGATCTGGTTTGTAGTAGAAGGAAATGCTTTGTTGCGGTTAAAGATTACTGAAAATATGAATTATTTTTCTATCCAAGTTCACAAATCTGCGGTTCATGGATCTCTGGTTAATGCATGAGCTCTGAGCAAGGTTCTCTTGGCCATTTCTGTGGTTTGGTCTTGGTCAAGGTCCCTGTGGTCCATTTAACATGCTGTGGTATCTTTGACCCTTGCAGGGAATCAGAGTTTCTGGCCCTCTGTTTCAAGCAGAATTTTTAGTCTTTTAGGAAACTAAAAGATACTAATTGGTACCTAGAAAGGGATGCTGCTTGGCTGACCAGCTTAGAAGAACCCAACCCTCAAGGACAGATGGGCTTGGAATGAATAGGGGAGGAGGGATGTACAGCTTCTTCTCTCTTGGGCAGCTTCTTAACCCAGCCTTGACCCCTCGGAGGATTCCTGGGCCTCCTGGTGCTTAACTCAGGGCAGGGTGGACAGAGGCCATTCCATCCTCCCTTTGCACCCCCTGCATCCCAGAAAATCTGGCTGTATGCATGTTTCCTTGTGCCTTCCCACTTCATGCCTTGCTGTATCCCTGTCCTTGAAGGAGATCCCTCCCATCATGCTCTGTCAGAGTGAGCCATTTGCTTTATTCTTTCACTTGATTAAAATATCCGCCCCCCCTCCACAAGAATGGCTACTGTTTATGTTGTGAGTGTACACTAAACTTATGGGAATATGTGTAATATTTACTTTAGACTATTACCAATCTTTCCAAGCCACGTTCAGTTCCAACTACCTCCTTGGTGCCTCCCCTGGTATTTAAGATGCAGAGGACTCCCAACCTGGGTTCTCAGGCCTCCATTGTTGTCATCACATTCTGTGGTGAACAGATGGCTTCTCTTGTCTCTTCTTCCAGATCATAAGGCCTTTGAAGAGAGTGCTTAGGTGTTTATTTATTGATGCATTCTCCCCAGTACCCAGCCTGGTATCTTGCACATAGCACCTTATTTTATCATATTCTCATTAGTTAATTATTTAATATGCCACATGGTAAGCACATAAGAAAAAGCATTTTGGGCAACATTTCAACTAAAAATAATAACTGATAACATTTTGGTTGAATCAATATAAAATTTTCTTGAAAAAGCCACTCTTCACTGTAATAAGCTATTTCTAGGGAGGGGGGCATTTCTACCCACCTTTTTGCATCAGATTGGCCTAAGCATAGCCCTCCTGACTTGATACAACCAAAGAATTCTTTGTTAATTAAATTGGTCAGGCTATTTGCTAGGGTACATGTTAAGAAGAAAGGCATCTCCTCCTTGTATACAGGTGAGGCTGTCATCTATCCCTACTTGGGGACACCAACCATCCTAGTCTGTGGTGGGAATGTATTGGGGATAAGGCAGAAAGTAGGAGCCCTCTTGGCTCTTTGAGCCTAAACTGTGCTTCCCATCTAACTTCTACCAAAAAGTCATTGTATGGGGGTTATTGGATGTCTTCCCAACTATTACTAGGTTTTACTTTGATTTCTAGTCATCTATTTTGCAAAAAAAACCCAAAAAACAAAAAAATACTCCCTTAGGCCAGATTTTCTCAAGGAGGTCAGGTGAACAAGGCAGTTCAGTTCAGTTCACTGATGTTATTTCTCATAATAGAACTTTTCTGGTCTTTCAGTTCAGATCAGTTCAGTTCAGTTGCTCAGTCGTGTCCGACTCTTTGCGACCCCATGAATCAGCACGCCAGGCCTCCCTGTCCATCACCAGGTCCCAGAGTTCACCCAAACTTATATGCATTGAGTCGGTGATGCCATCCAGCCATCTCATCCTCTGTCGTCCCCTTCTCCTCCTTTCCCCAGTCTCTCCCAGCATCAGGGCCTTTTCCAATGACTCAACTCTTTGCATGAGGTGGCCAAAGTATTGGAGTTTCAGCCTCAGCATCAGTCCTTCAATGAACACCCAGGACTGGTCTCCTTTAGGATGGACTGGTTGGATCTCCTTGCAGTTCAAGGGACTCTCAAGAGTCTTCTCCAACACCACAGCTCAAAAGCATCAATTCTTCAGTGCTCAGCTTTCTTCACAGTCCAACTTTCACATCCATACATGACCACAGGAAAAATCATAGCCTTGACTAGACAGACCTTTGTTGGCAAAATAATATCTCTGCTTTTTAATATGCTATCTAGGTTGATCATAACATTCCAGCCAAGGAGTAAGCATCTTTTAATTTCATGGCTGCAATCACCGTCTGCAGTGATTTTGGAGCCCCCCAAAATAAAGTCTGACACTGTTTCCACTGTTTCCCCATCTATTTCCCATGAAGTGATGGGACCAGATGCCATGATCTTCGTTTAATGTTGAGCTTTAAGCCAACTTTTTCGCTTTCCTCTTTCACTTTCCTCAAGAGGCTTTTTAGTTCTTCTTCCCTTTCTGCCATAAGGGTGGTGTCATCTGCATATCTGAGGTTATTGATATTCCTCCTGGCAATCTTGATTCCAGCTTGTGCTTTTTCCAGCTCAGCGTTTCTCATGATGTACTCTGCATATAAGTTAAATAAACAGGGTGACAATATACAGCCTTGACGTACTCCTTTTCCTATTGGAACCAGTCTGTTGCTTCATGTCCAGTTCTAACTGTTGCTTCCTGACCTACATACAGATTTCTCAAGAGGCAGGTCAGGTGGTCTGGTATTCCCATCTCTTTCAGAATTTTCCACAGTTTATTGTGATCCATAGAGTCAAAGGTTTTGGCATAGTCAATAAAGCAGAAGTAGATGTTTTCCTGGAACTCTCTTGCTTTTTCCATGATCCAGTGGATGTTGGCAATTTGATCTCTGGTTCCTCTGCCTTTTCTAAAACCAGCTTGAACATCAGAAAGTTCACGGTTCATGTATTGCTGAAGCCTGGCTTGGAGAATTTTGAGCATTACGTTACTAGCATGTGAGATGAGTGCAATTGTGCAGTAGTTTTAGCATCCTTTGGCATTGCCATTCTTTGGGATTGGAATGAAAACTGACCANGCTTTTATTTCCTTTTTGCAAGAGCTGTGACCTGGTTTTATAACTTATCCTGCTGTTATATAAATGATATGGATGAAAATCCATTAATATCACAGAGAAAATGCATGTACAGAATATTCATGGCATGGCTCTGTAATATCTCAAATGTTTAAAACCTAAACATTTTTTATACAATAATCTATATTTTGGGTCCCTTCCCCTGCTTTGGAACACTATCCCTTCAGCAGTAGGTATTAGCCATGGAATCTGGGGACTAGATTTACCAGCTGGCAGTATCTAGGGATTAACTCAGCAGTTTTTCGAGTGCAAGTTTCTTAGAATTTCTTAAATATTTTATAAGCCACGATTTTTCTCCAGCAATGTGTTATAGGAATCAGGTGAAACAGATTGTAGTTGATAGAAAATGAGACATTGATCTCCAAGGACATAATTTTCCTCACCTGTAATAACTTGTTTTGAAGTCAGAGAGCTTTTAAATCAGTTCACCTTAACTACTCCTAGGAGAAAATATTTTGTTGAACTTCTATTCTTGTCTTTTTCTTCCAACATGAACTTGTAAGTGGTTTTCAGAATATTGGTGAAGCTAAAAGACCAAATAGAATTCTGGAAATAAGCCATCTTTGTCCTGTAAGCTATTTGTTCATATGGAAATGGCTGAGAGGGAAAATGATGCACTTTTGCACTGAGCTCTGCAGAAAATTAACTAGAGAGCACAAGACTTGTGCATCTAACTGTCTTTTTAGTGTCTCCTGTTGGATGTCTCAAAGGCAACCAGAAACCAGACTTGGGATCTCCTGTCTCATCTTATTACATTCCTCACATGGTGAGTGGTGTAACCCTTCACCCAGTGGCAAGTGGCAGAATAATATATTGAATGGTTGAATTGTACCTTTTCTCCTCATGCTTCTCCTTTCCAGATCACTTAAAAAAGGTGTGAATTTGTCATATAGTGAGAGTGTCTCAGTGTGACTCCCAGCCTCAGTGATCCTGGCTGGGCTGAAGCAGTGTCTGAGGTCCAAGCCTGGCCTTTGGAAAGGGTTCAGCCAGTTGCAGAGGGAGGAGCTGAGAAGGGGAAAGGTTTTGAGGTCCAGCAGAGAGAAAGGGAGGGGAGAATCCTCTGAGGATCTCTGCAGGGGACCTGAGTGGCACTTGTAGGCTGTGTCCCCAAGTGGTGGTATCCCTCAGGGGAAAGAGTTCTTGTCCCTAAGGAGCTGAATTTAGCCCCACCAGAGGTTTCTGTGACCTGGGAGTAGTAACATCCTAGAAGCCAATAGATGTCGAAAACGAGCCTCACGTACAGAGCCGTGGTAACCGTGCAGATGGAGGCTGTTGAACCAGGAGGAAGATTGCTGGAAACAGCCCTGGAGAAGGGCCCCTGTGGTCAAGAGAGAGCATGGTGGAGGGTGAGGCAAAGTACATGGACAGAGAACCTCTCGGTCCACAGGCCTGCCCTGCTGATCTGCTCAGCACACAGGTTTCTTGAAATAGATTGCTAGCTTGGTATCCATCACCCCTCAGGGAAATGGCCCTCCTCCTGAAAGTGAATGCATGGGCCTCATCTGCTCCTGTCCATCTCCTCCCAATTTCCTTTCCTGTCTTTTCCTCCTTCCGTTTAATGAAGTAAGCCCCAAACAGGTATGTGTTGAGGTCTGCCTGGGAAACAGGAGTCAGGCTCTGCCAACTAAGCTACTTTAAGAAAGGGAATAAGAGCAGCTTTCCAAGAGGACTGTTGAGAGGGATGCTCTCTTTGAAGCAGTTATCATGACTCTGGCTCCATGCACGATGGTCCCCAGGCTCGTCATGTCCTGACACTGGGACTCAGTGTCACTCACTTGAGGTAAACAAGCTGGGTTCCTGACCTCTTCATGCCCTTGGCTTCCAGCTTGACCCTGAGTCCCTGGTCCCATGTGCTTACCAGCTGGGCTCTCATCCACTCATTTCTCAGTGAACATATTTTTATACCCTTACCATAGCATCTCCCAAGAATGACAAGTAATTTTTAAAGGCTTAAGTAAGAACAAGTCTATCATAAGGACTTTTATTAAAAGTAGGAGGGAATTTTCAATTGAAAAAATATCAGTTAAAAAATATTAGCTCTGCTTTTTGTTGTTCTTGAAGTTAATAACACATGTGTGTGAACTTTAAATAGTTTATCATTTCAGTTCAGTTCAGTTCAGTCCCTCAGTTGTTCAACTCTTTGCGACACCATGGACCGCAGCTTGCCCAGCCTCCCTGTCCATCACCAACTCCCGGAGTTTACTCAAACTCATGTTCATTGAGTCAGGGATGCCATCCAACCATCTCATCCTCTGTCGTCCCCTTCTCCTTCTGCCTTCAATCTTTCCCAACATCAGGGTCTTTTCAAATAAGTCAGTTCTTTGCATCAGGTGACCAAAGTTTTGGAGTTTCAGTTTCAACATCAGTCCTTCCTATGAACATTCAGGACTGATCTCCTTTAGGATGGACTGTTTGGATCTCCTTGCAGTCCAGGGGACTCTCAAGAGTCTTTTCCAATGCCACAGTTTGAAAGCATCAACTCTTTGGTGCTTAACTTTATGGTCCAACTCTCACATCCATAGATGACTACCATAGCCTTGACTAGACAGACCTTTGTTGGCAAAGTAATGTCTCTGCTTTTTAATATGCTGTCTAGGTTGGTCATAACTTTCATTCCAAGGAGTAAGAGTCTTTTAATTTCATGGCTGCAGTCACCATCTGCA
>SJYT01041570.1:0-11030 GCA_006410635.1 Cephalophus harveyi
TCCAAGATGTCTGGCTCTAGATGAGTGATCACATCATCATGATTATCTGGGTCGTGAAGATCTTTTTTGTACAGTTCTTCTGTGTATTCTTGCCACCTCTTCTTAATATCTTCTGCTTCTGTTAGGTCCATACCATTTCTGTCCTTTATCGAGCCCATCCTTGCATGAAATGTTCCCTTGGTATCTTTAATTTTCTTGAAGAGGCTTTTTTATTTATCCAACAAAGCAGGGCAAGTAATAGAGAGTTTCCAGGATCCCACGTGTCTCTATGAATGGAGCAGTAACTTCTCCGGCCACTTCTTCTAAAACTCAGATATTAGAAAACAAGCTAACAAACTGGACCCTTAGCAGTGAGACCTCAGTGACCTCTTCTTTGGTGCTCGATCTTTTGAAATCACCAGTGCTTTAAACAACCAATCTTTGGATTTGGATTTTTCTGTTAAGGACTTGGGCTGCACTGATATGATCTCAGGACAGTTGGTCAATTCAGTGGGAGGAGAAACCTCAGTAGCCAAGTCTTAATCTTTGAAAAGCCAATTGATCCCATTTTCACTCTTTAATCATTTGCTTCAGGCATTGTACCCTGTTGGATTTCTGTTTCATTCTTGGCTACTCACACCTGAGTACCCACAGGTGTTCATCTTCCCAGTCTGGTTGCGGTCAGTCCGAGTCTAATGGTTACTGAAGCTGCAGTACAATGAGAACCTTGTATGCACCAGCTGGTGGGGGTTAGGATTAAGTTACTCACTTAATACAAGAATGAGGGGAATGGGCCTTACTCTAGTTCTTTTACTTGACAGCCAGATCCACATCTTTAGGATCAATCTTGATGACAAATTTGTCCAAGATACACAACTTTTGTTTCATCCCCTTCTTCATATGCTGAGTTATCTCAGTCTATGGCACAAGTCTTCTGCCTTCATCTTTACCCTTAACTGCATACATTCATTCATTCTGTATTTATGAGAGCCTGTTCTATCAGTCATGCAGTCCTTTGTCCTCCTGTTTGGTGGTCTTGATTATCCTCCTAGATGTAGGATATAGAATTCAGCATAAACTCCACCCAACCCAAAACCCAAGGTCTTGTTGCCCTTGATCAAACACTTCCTGAGGATTGACAGTCTATCATTCTTCAAGTCCATGGACTGCTTGAAACTACACTTCCCAGCTAATTGGAAGTCTAACTACTACTTTCTGGTTGGCTCACAACTGCCTTAATCACTTCTTCCCGATTTCTCTGGCCCTCTGGACCAGCATTTACAGAGTGTCACACCCAGCTCTCAGGCCCCATTTTCTCCTGGTCATGTTGTTTGGAGTCAATCATCATCTCTCACAGGAGAGTCCTCATGATTGCCAGGAAGCTCTAGAGCAGTTTTTTTTCATAGTCAAGAACTTTCAGAAAATTCTGTGAAGGCTTTCCCAATCGCCCTAGACAGAGAGAGAGAGAGAAAAAAAAAGAGTTGGTGGGAGAGACATTGCCTGTTATTTTGCTTTACCAACCTCTAGATATTTACCATCTTCTTTTTAAATGAATCTCTTCTGGAAGTTCTGTGAGATTAGGATCAAATTGTGTTTTTAGGGATCTGCTTGCTACTGCTACTAAGTCGCTTCAGATGTGTCTGACTCTGTGACCCCATAGACTCCACCAGGCTCCCCCGTCCCTGGGATTCTCCAGGCAAGAACACTGGAGTGGGTTGCCATTTCCTTCTCCAGGGCATGAAAGTGACAAGTGAAAGTGAAGTCGCTCAGTCGTGTCTGACTTCTTAGCAAACCATAGACAGCAGCCTATCAGACTCCTCCGTCTATGGGACTTTCCAGGCAAGAGTACTGGAGTAGGGTGCCAGTGCCTTCTCCTAAGCAGGGATCTGCTTAGGATGGATAATTGTATTAGACTAAATGATCATCTGCCCTGATGACTCCACAACAGGTAGCAGAATGAATGAGTGTTAATCAATTGGAAGACACAGAGATGACAAAGGTAAGGTTCCTGACCACAGACAGGCCTTTACAATCTTTGATAATCATGGTCTAGCAGAAAAATGGTCATGAACATGCTCCACTTACATACATGCTCAGGGGAAGAAAGAGTCAACTGAAGGAATAAGCAAAGAACTGCAGAAGCCCCAAGGAAGGAGACATTCTTTGTCTAGAAGGTCCATGGAAGTTCTCCAGAGAAGAGGGTTCCTGGGGTGGGGGTTGGGGGGAGGATGAAAAGCAGCTTCCACTCTTCCTTGTCTTTCAGAAGTAAGATTTACCAAACATCCCCTTAGAAGGTCCTATTGGGCTGCATTGGTATTGAATTCTATTTTCAGGCCGACTTGGTATGATGCTTCTCAAAGAGGTATATTCTGAGTGAATTGATGTTTTTCGCAGACTGTAACATGTTGCCTCCTCTGTACCTCCTATTCTTTTCTCCCCAAGACAACTGGTGCAAGCAGGTCTAACCTCTCCCTAGTAGTTCAGAAGGGATTATTTGCTTGTCCATAGAAAACAAAAGAGGTTGATAGCATTGGAGTTTCAGGCACTGTGGAACCTGACTGCTATAGAAGGTCAGTATTTTGGAATAGAGGTACCTCTCTCATCCATTCAGATAAAATTAGGTGATAAGTATGTGTAATTGTTGGAGAGGAAATGGAAACCCACTCCAGTATTCTTGCCTGGGAAAATCCCATGGACAGAAGAGCCTGTGAGCTACAGTCCATGGGATCACAAAAGAGTTGGCCATAGGGTCCCAAACGAGTCAGACACGACAGTGACTCACCAACAAAATGTGTAATCGTACCTTTGGAGGGGGGTTCCACTTAATATCACTAGTCAGACAGCTTTGATTCTTGTCTACTTCCAAACATCCTTGAAATAAATTATCCAGATACTTTTCCAGTTCATGCACAAGAGATCACTTTCCACTCTTTGCTCACAACACAGACGGCAGTCGGGGAGAGTGGACAGCATAATGAGTATTGCCACATTTGCTACATATTGGAGAGGGGTGTGCACTTGGAACTCGAGGCTCAGCACTTGGGCCTGCCATGCTCACAGAATGACTCAGAGATTATATTTTTATAGAACAGCCATTTCCACTCACCTAAAGTGATCTTTACTTAATAATAACAGAGCTGGTTAAGTTGCTATTCACATCACCCACAGACCATCTTGGAAAAATCTTATTTTAAACTCTTTGGCTTCTCCTACCCAAACATGAGGGAAAATGCTATGCTTTCCTCCAAAAGCTCATTATCTAGAGAATCGGATGTTCCCATGAAACATTCAGGAACTCTTGAAATTATGGCTCTTCAGGCTCTTCCTGAAGAAGGGAGGGGACAGTATTCTGAGATTTTTCATATGCTTGAGTCTCCCCTCCTCTACTGAGCTTTCTCTGACTATTCTAATTTCATTGATAGTCTCCTCAAATTCATTTTCTGTAGAATCTTGTTGACAACCATGAATGAATGGCTTTGGGGCTGCAAGTAAAGGTGTAGTCATTTGATTTTTATAAAATGTATATCTATGTATTAATCTTACCTCTAAGTTTATCATAAGTCCTAGATGGCAGGCGCTATGCCCCAATGTGTAATTCTTTATATAACACATAGTTGCCTGTGTAATATAGCATCTCACTGAGGAAAATATCTAGGGAAAAAGAGAATATAGGCAGTTCATTGGGTTGGAGGTACCTCTCTATTTTTATTACACTTGACTTCTATTTTTGCCTTTTATCAGTGTGTTACAGTATCTTAACAGTGCCTGGCACTAAGTGGGTACCCAATAAATGTTTACAAAGTCATTAAATGATACGAGGATTCAGAATTCAATGGTTATTTTATCCTAACTTCTCCCTCACAGAAAACAAACAAACAAAACTCAATAGCCTGTTTATATCTAGAAATGTTAGAATGGGAAAAGATGGTGAAGGTGCTACCTTTTCATATTCTTTATGAACACTAATTCCATTCACAACACACTTAGTGAAAAATCAAGAAGCTCTCTACTTTTCAGGGCAGTTCAGTCCCTCTAGAGACACCTCTAACTATTGTAAAACCTTCCAGTGTGTACCCTATTCCTAAGCAATAGGTTGTTTCCATGGAGTTGATGACCAAAGCCCAAAACTAAAGAAAGAAAAGAGGAGACTGTCCTTAGTGTTCTGGAAGAAGCCTCCCATATTTGGGGTCTGAGCTAATAAAGAGATGATGAGGCTGCCTTGCAACCAGCTACCACAGTCTCTAATTCCACATTGCTCCTCACAACCCATTCCCAGTCTTTATGTGTGCATGCATTGTGCTCAGTCTTGTTCAATGCTGGGACCCCATAGACTGTAGCCTGCCAGGCTCCTCTGTCCACGGAACATTCCAGGCATGAATAATGGAGTATGTTGCCAATTCCTACTTCACCCAGTTTATATAAGAAGAGGCTAAAAAGGGAAGCTGAATGTGAAATTATTTAAGTTGTATGCCACTGAACTCAGTTTTAGCCACACACCAGGCTATGCAAGGAAGTTTCAGGAGAATCAGTGTAGCTATTGAAATATACCTGCAGGAATGGACACCAAGCTTTCACTCCCAGGCTGGTTGCTTATCGAGCTATACAATACATCAAGTCCACAGTGGTGCTGCCCAGGAGTGACGAAGGGAAACTGACATGAGTATTTTGAAGTTTAGGGTGATAGAGAGGGTGCCAGATTCCTTCCTGTACATTTCTTATAGAAAACGGCTTGCTAGAATAGGTCTAAATCAGGAAATTTAATATGGACTATGTGTGGGGGTGGGGGTTCTCCTGGGAAAAAGATGGGACAGTTTCCGCTCCAAGAAAAACTCAGAAGTTTCAGGAGTCCATCTGAACATTCAGATGAGAAGAAGAACACCATCAGCCTAAGAGAGCTTGGGAGCATGACAGCTCCCTGCTTCTTGCTTCTCCCAGGAAACATGAGAGCGCCCCTCTGAGGCATCCATAATTACTGAGGAAACCAAATACTACCCCCAAGAAATCTAGGCTTACACTTTGCACAGTCATCACTGGATCAGGGATGCCACCAATAGCAGAAGAACCACACCAACCTAGGGACCACAGAGTCAAGACCACTTCTTCCAATATATTTTGTCCTCTTGTATCAGTCTCTGGCAGCAGCAATGACAGCAACAGGAAGAACCTACAGAGGGAGCAAAGAGGAACAAAAGCATAAACGATAGGCCCGTCACACTTAAGATCCTGAGCTAGGCCAAACCTGAGCTGAGGGGAAGGAGAGAGGTGATAACATTTAAATTTAAAATGGACTTTATTGAATTAACAAAAAAAAAATACTACAGCATATGTCATTGAATTTTGACAAAGCATTGGATTTATCAAACCATGGTTGAAGGCATTCATTAAAAAAAAAAAAAGGTGTTTAAAAATATTTATGCACCACTAATTTTGACCATTCAAGAAACTAGCTATATTACCATTGAGCCAAAATAAGATTCCCTATAACATCCACCCATTGATCCTAGTCCTTCCATCTAAAGTCACACTCAACTTTCTCTTTCATATAAGGACTCTTGAGCTACCAAAAGATGGTTGCTTGTTCTTCTCTAGTCTGAACTTGTGCTGTTTTATTAACTGTTTTCCTAGGCTTTTGCTTCCAGATTCTTTACTTTTCTGTGGCTCTATTACTACTAGCCAGAATAGAATAGAATGGGAAAGCATTCTTTCTCTTGATCTGGAAGCCATGTGTATTTGTACATGCTCAGTCACATCTGACTCTTTGTGACCCTATGGACTTCCCCCCCCCCCCACATTCCCCTGTCGATGGAATTTTCCAATAAAAATGCTGGAATGGGTTGCCATTTCATCCTCTAAGGGATCTTCCCAATCCAGGGAGTGAATCCAGGTCTCCTGCATTGCACACAGATTCAACAAATAGCAAACAAATAGCAAAAAACAAAACAACAACAAAAGAAAACTCTAGAATAGCTACATTACTCCCAGACATACAGATTTCAGAGAAAAGAATATTAGCAGGAATGAAGAGAGTTATTTTTAACATAGTAAAGAAGTTAATTCATCAAGAGGACATGACAATTCTATATGTTTATGCACCTAATAACAGAGTTCCAAAATACATGCAGCAAAAACTGACAAATAAATCCACTTTATGTTTGGTGATTTCAATACCCTTCTCTCAATAATTGACCAAACAAGTAAAAAGAAAATCACTAGGAATATGAAAGACTCAAACAATCCTATTAGCCAACTTGACCTAATTTACATTTATAGAATATTTTATCCAACAATATCCAACAGCAGAGTACCATTCTTCTCACGTGCACACAGAATACTTACCAAACTAGACTATATTCTGGGTTATTAAAAGTGTCTCAATACATCTAAAATAATTTAAGTTATACCAAGTAGGATCTCTGGCCACTGTGAAATTAGATAAAAAAATCAATTAACAGAAAGATATTTGCAGAAGGCAACGGCAACCCACTCCAGTACTCTTGCCTGGAAAATCCCATGGACGGAGGAACCTGGTGGGCTGCAGTCCATGGGGTCACTAAGAGTTGGACACGACTGAGCGACTTCACTTTCACTTTACACTTTCATGCATTAGAGAAGGAAATGACAACCCACTCCAGTGTTCTTGCCTGGAGAATCCCAGGGACGGGGGAGCCTGGTGGGCTGCCGTCTATGGGGTCTCACAGAGTCGGACACAACTGAAGTGACTTAGCAGCAGCAACAGCAGCATTTGTTTACTAAATTGTTCCTTTAAGTCATGCTTAGATCAAAAACTAAATTGAAATGCAAATTAGAAATTATTTGAATTTAATGAAAAACTTGGGGACAAGATCTAAATGTTAAATCTAAACTTACAGTTTCTAGAAGAAAAGAAGAGAAAATAGTTGTGATTTTGGATTTAAGTCAAATATTTCTTAGATAGATATGATACCAAAAATACCAAAAAATTTATAAAAGAAAAAAAGGCAATTAACTGGACTTCAGTGACAAAAATCAATGAACTATTGATATATACAATAATATAAATGAATCTCAGAATAATTATATTGACTGAAAGAAGTCAAAAAGTGCATATTGCATGATTCCACTTATATAAAGTTGTAAAACATGCAAATGAATCTATAGTGACAGAACACACATCAGTGTTTGCCTGGGGAAAGGGTGGGGTGGGGTTTGACAGAGGCACTGCAAAGGAAGATAATGACTATGTTCATTATCTTGATCATGATGATACTTTTATAAGTGCATACACATGTCAAAACATATCAATTATATACTTCAAACATGAACCATTTATTGAATATCAATTCTGTATCAGCAAAGCTCTTAAAAAATCCTTTCTAGTGAGCCTTCTCATAAACCCATCTCACAGATGCAAAAGCTTAGCCACAGAGATGTGAGGTCTCTCAGGTTTTATACCTAGATGTGACCAAACCAGTATTTTTTTTTTTCACTTTTATTTTTACTTTATTTTACTTTACAATACCGTATTGGTTTTGCCATACATTGACATGAATCCACCACGGGTGTATACGAGCTCCCAATCCTGAATCCCCCTCCCACATCCCTCCCCATATCCTCTCTCTGGATCATCCCTGTGTACCAGCCCCAAGCATCCTGTATCCTGTATCGAACATAGGCTGGTGCTTCATTCTTACATGATAGTATACATGTTTCAATGCCATTCTCCCAAATCATCCCACCCTCTCCCTCTCCCACAGAGTCCAAAAGTCCGTTCTATACATCTGTGTCTCTTTTGCTGTCTCGCATACAGGGTCATCATTGCCATCTTTCTAAATTCCATATATATGTGTCAGTATACTGTATTGGTGTTTTTCTTTCTGGCTTACTTCACTCTGTATAATAGGTTCCAGTTTCATCCATCTCATTAGAACTGATTCAAATGAATTCTTTTTAATGGCTGAGTAATACTCCATTGTGTATATGTACCACAGCTTTCTTATCCATTCATCTGCTGATGGACATCTAGGTTGTTTCCATGTCCTGGCCTTTATAAACAGTGCTGCAATGAACATTGGGGTACATGTGTCTCTTTCAATTCTGGTTTCCTCGGTGTGTATGCCCAGCAGTGGGATTGCTGGGTCATAAGGCAGTTCTATTTGCAGTTTTTTAAGGAATCTCCACACTGTTCTCCATAGTGGCTGTACTAGTTTGCATTCCCACCAACAGTGTAAGAGGGTTCCCTTTTCTCCACACCCTCTCCAGCATTTATTGATTGTAGACTTTTGGATCTCAGCCATTCTGACTGGTGTGAAATGGTACCTCATTGTGGTCTTGATTTGCATTTCTCTGATAATGAGTGATGTTGAACATCTTTTCATGTGTTTGTTAGCCTTCCGTATGTCTTCTTTGGAGAAATGTCTGTTTAGTTCTTTGGCCCAAGCCAGTATTTGAACCCAACTCTGGCTTTAGAGTTCGTTGCCACACTAGTATAATTCTTTCCACTTAAAATATTACCTCAGCATTCAGGGGGCTCCTATTAAGCTAGTATTTCAGTAGATGAGTGAGGCCTTTCTCGTGTAGGCTGTGAACACATGATGTAACCTGATGCTCAAGGCTGAGCTTTTGTCAATTCTCTGAATGTGTTTGCTCCCTAAGTGATATCAGTCAGCCCTGTATGGTCAACACCATCTCTATGCTTGATAATTTTCAAATTTGCACCTTCATCCCTAAGTTCCAGACTTCTGTATCCTATGCCTTAGACACAGAAAAGAATTACCCCTAATGCTATGGACTGAATATCTGTGTCCCCTCCCCCAATAAAAACCTAACCCAGCAATGTGATAGTATTAAAAGGTAGATCCTTTAGTGGGTAAGTCATGAGATCATGGGGCTGGGGTCTCATCCCTTTCTCCTTCTGACACCTGAGGGCTCAGCTAGAAGACAGTCTTCTACGAACCGCGAAGTGGATTATCACCAGACCTGGAATCCGCCAAGACCTTGATCTTGGCCATCCTGCTTCCATAACATGAGAAATGAATTTCTAAGCCAGCCAGTCCATGGTACTTTTTTATAGTGGCATGAATGGACTAAGACATCTAACAACAATGAAATATATGCTGAAAGGCACTTCGTTGATAAAAGGGACCCATTGAAGGAACCGTCTCTAAAAATAAAGTGGATGAGTTTATAACAAGAAAAACCTTGCCAGGCTTCATCTCATAAACACCCGGAAAGTGAAAGTCACTCAGTCATGTCTCACTCTTTGTGACCCCATGGAATATACAGTCCATGGAATTCTTCAGGCCAGAATATTGGGGTGGGTAGCCTTTCCCTTTTCTAGAAGATCTTCCCAACCCAGCGATTGTGCCCAGGTCTCCCACATTGCAGGTGGATTCTTTACCAGCTGAGCTACCAGGAAAAACACCTGGAAGCGGACAGGAAATTTTTTTCTCATTCTTTGTCATCTTACTCAGGTCTCAAAGACCCACGTCTTCATGTTCTTCATCAGGGAAAGTGATTCTTCCATTAGCAGGAGTATAACCCATATATCCTGCATGTTGGCCATTGCTAGAATCTTTTAGGCTTATAGAGAGCTGCAGTGAGAACAAAGTCAAAGAAGCATGTCCTGATGACTCAGAGGAGGAGCACTACTCCAAAAACATCTACTGCAGGATGAAAAGAGAAAATTCAGGAAACATTTTGACATTTTCAGTGAAATGCAAAATAATTGGTTTCCAAAAAAAAAAAGCAAATGATAAAGAAAAGAAGTAAAATAAATAGAGGCAGAAAATTATAAGGTAAGGACTAAATGGGACAAGATATAACCAGATGAATTTAAAAGGAAAATAAATAACATTGGAAAGAATTACAAGAAAACTGAAAAATGAAGAAGCAAAATTAAAATCTTTTTTTTGAGAACCTGGCACAGACCAGAGACTCTGGAGAGACATGGTGACTAAATGCATTTTAATATCCTGGATTGGATCTCTGATCAGAAAAGGAACATGAGGTAAGAAATTAATGAAATTTAAATAACTGGAGTAATAATGTTATATTCTGTGACTTCCCTATTAACTCAGCTGCTAAAGAATCTGCCTGCAATGCAGGAGACCTGGTTTCAGTCCCTGGGTTGGGAAGATCCTCTGAAGAATGGAATGGCAATCCACTCCAGTATTCTTGCCTGGAGAATTCCATGGACAGAGGAGCCAGGTGGGCTATATATGGTTCATGGAGTTGCAAAGAGTCAGACACAACTAAACCAACTAACACTACGTTCTAAGGTAGGTTGAATAATGCTTTCCACCTCCTTTCACCTCAAGATGTCCACCTCCTAATCCCTGGAATCTGAAAATGTTACCTTACGTAGCAAAAGGAATTTTGCATGTGTGATTAAATTAAGAATTTTGTGATGAAGAACTATTCTAGATTATCTGGATGAGTCCAGTGGAATCACAAACGTCCTCTTAAGAGGAAGGCGAAAAGGTCAAAAGGTCAGAAGATGAGACCACAGAAGCAGAGGTTGGGGTGATTTGCTTTGAAGATGGAAGAAGGGATAGTAAGACAAAGCTGTCAGCCTCTAGAAACTGGAAAAGCCTAGGAGGTACATTTGGCCTTAGACCTCCGGAAAGAATGCAGACCTGCCATTACCTTGAATTTAAACATCTGAACTCAGAGGAAAGGGTTCCTGACAGTCTGTTACCACAGAAGTANAAGCTGTCAGCCTCTAGAAACTGGAAAAGCCTAGGAGGTACATTTTGCCTTAGACCTCCGGAAAGAATGCAGACCTGCCATTACCTTGAATTTAAACATCTGAACTCAGAGGAAAGGGTTCCTGACAGTCTGTTACCACAGAAGTAAGAAACTGATACACTTACTAGTGTCAACTTCCCAGTATGACAAATGTTCCACCATAATGTATGATGTTAACCTTTGGAGGAACTGGGTGAAGGCATATAGGAATTCTTTGTATTATCTTTGCAACTTTTCTAAAATTTAAAATTATTTCAAAAGAAAAGCTCATTTAAAAACTTCTTTTTTGGAGCCCTAAAAAACAGAAATCAACACTGAAAAAAAAA
>SJYT01041574.1:2029-44548 GCA_006410635.1 Cephalophus harveyi
AGGATGAGATGGCTGGATGGCATCACTGACTCAATGGACGTGAGTCTGAGTGAACTCCGGGAGTTGGTGATGGACAGGGAGGCCTAGCATGCTGCAATTCATGGGGTCGCAAAGAGTCAGACACAACTGAGTGACTGAACTGAACTGAACCTATACAGATTCTTTTGATTATATGTCATTGAAACTTCCAGTAGTCTTGAAATAGTGCATTTCTAAAAACTTAAATGCCAATATTTATAATCTTTATCACATAACTATTTTACTTATAAGTGTTTTTTGTTTCTGTGGCTGTTTTGCTAGTGCAGAAATTTTAGCAAGTTTCATGTACTCTAACATTAATTTTGAATTACTCTTGATATAATGGCATTTTACCAAACCATATTTGGAAAATGTATCAGAGGTACTATAGCACAGAAGTAATAATGCTGGTTAGAGTTTTTGAGACATGGGTTTTTCATTTACCATCTGTCTTTGAGGAAGTCACTCATTTCCTAGAATCCCAGTCTGCAGATCTGCAACCACTTAGATAATTAAAACCACCTGAAAGGATTATTGTAAAAATCAAACAAGTTGATACATTTAAAAACATTTTATAAAAGTTAAGAGTTTGTTTAAGTCATCCCTCAGAAAAAGGATGAACCCACATCAAAATTTGGTTTGGATGTCAAGACTGATATTACTATGTACACACCAAGAGGGTATAAAAAAGATTTATGATTCACTTAAAAGAGATTTTCTGGGCTGAGCAAAACAGACTCCCAAGGTGGTTAAAAAATGGCTTGAGAAAGCAGGAAAGGGAAATGGGAGGGAGACTAGTTTGACGTTTTAATGGCAGTTATGGAATGGAGCCAGAGTGAGGGCCTATGGTGCCAAATGTTGGAGTGTTTGGGGTTATTTTCTATCTGCTTAACCACATGTGCAGCAGAGAGGTTGGGCTTAAAAATCTATCGGCAACCAAACATCAAGAGTAGAGCCCAACTATTGCCTTCTCCGAACTATTTGTTTAGCGAGTGCAAACGACAGAGTTTGGTATTAAGCTGTCAATGCCACTACTATGGTGCTAGGTATTGCCCAACAGCCACTTCCTTTCTTCCTCTTTATTGATAGAACTGATCTGCCTCAATCGAGGCTGAAAATGAAACCTGTCCAATGGGACCTGAGAAGAAGTCTGCTGGAGAGCAGTTAGGATGATTTTGCTAATAAAAGATATAGAGGAGTCAAAATGCCTCATTTCTTTATCATCAGGATATTTTGTGATTCAAATTCATAGTTGAATACATTAATAAAATTTAGATTTATTCAAGAATATTTTAGCGTGAATCCAGAAAATCCAGTGTGTTCCAAAAAGTCTAATCTGAGCAACTTGAAATAAAGTAGATGAAGGCAAATATGATGTTTCTTCTTGGTATCAACTCATGTTCATAACAGTGGTTACCTCCTGGTAATCAAATGGTCTAATTGTTAGTAGGAAAGTACTTTGATTGACAAAAGCACAGTAAAGTTTTAGTCAATAAATATACGTTGTAGACTAGATACAAAAATTCAAATTATGGAATTTGTGTGTGAAGCATTCTTTGCTGTCTTCAGTTTAGATAGATTGATTGAAAGTATTATTTCTTTCTTTGAGAATTAGTACTTTGAAAGGGGATTGTAGTAGCAGAATATAATGGCTCTGTAAAGATGCCAAACCGAAGTCCAGAACCTGTGACCATGTTACATTACATGGTAAGTGGGATTCTGCAATCAGTGATGGAAAGAATTTCAAGTGGGAAATCCTGCATACTTTAAACATTATTGCAGACTCTGTAGTCTAATTTCATCCTCATAATTCTAACCTTGAAGCAATGGACAGACATAGCTATATTTAACTGACTTAAATATGGGCTATGTTTGAATGTACAGGCTTCCCTTATGGCTCAACTGGTAAAGAATCTGCCTGCAATGTGGGAGACCTGGGTTTGATCCCTGGGTTGGGAAGATCCCCTGGAGAAGGGAAAGGCCACGCACTCCAGTATTCTGGCCTGGAGAATTCCTTTGGGGTTGCAAAGAGTGGACGTGACTGAGCTACTTTCATTTTCACTTTCAACTGACTTAAATGGGTCTGTCCCTCTGCTAGTCTTATTGAGATGGCATCATGGAGATTAACCTTTGATTATCAACAGTTTTCCAACCAAATGTTGTTTACAATTTCTATCCCCTACTGTAGAAGGTATTAGTGATGGAGCATCCCATTTACCCATCTTCTCCAGGAGCTCTGAAATTATGTATGTAAATCAACAGCATGCATTCTCATGTTATTATTGAAGTGTGTTGAGAAAAATATTATTTCCCCCTCAATTAAAGTACAGGAAATTAAAGAATTATAGATCCTTCTTTGTTCTTAAATCCTAACATCAGCTTTTATTTATTTTTAAATGTTAATTATTGGAAATATGGGCTTCCCTGATGGCTCAGTTGTAAAGAATCTTCCTGCCAATGTATGAGACATGCGTTTGATCCCTGGGTCTGTAAGATCCCCTGGGGAAGGAAATGACAACCCACCTTCACTATTCTTGCCTGGGAAATCCCATGGACAGAAGAGCCTAATGGGCAGCCCACAGTCCAGGGGATTGCAAAAGAGTTGGACACGACTTAGCAACTAAACAACAACAACAGCAACACTGGAGATATGCAAGCTATGAATAAAAGTTTCAACTAAGTTATTTTTTAATATAAAATTTCCAAATATTCTTTCTACCATAGAACCTCTTTTTTTTTTTTTTTTTTTCCCATCTTCTCTATTATCCCTGTTTCTATGTGACATCTGAGGGAGAAATGTTGAAAGCTAAAATGCTATTCTGCTAAATGATGGTTGTAGCTTCTACTGGATTTCCTTTGACAATGCAATTATATAATGATAATAACAATGATAATGCATCATCATATTATATTTCTGATTTCTCCATCCAATCATTTTGTTAAAGGGTTCTCAATCTAGAGACTATAAGGAAACGTAAGTCAAGAAATCTGTTCTGTCACTTCTATTTCCTAATTTTCCATTTCTTAAGTTACATGGCAACATTTTTGTGTTAAATGTTTGGAAAATTGTATACTCATACGAATAAATAGGAAATGAAACTGGCTCAGTTTATCCTGAAGAATGGGTCCTGTCTTAGAGCTCCTTTCTGAGTATATATTGATCATTTTTAGTTATATAGGCAACCATGCATTGCTGAAACATTATCAAATTAAACTTGTTTCTTAGATATACAGTTTTTGCTGGTAAATTGCAATTTGAAAACTGAATCTAGGTTACAGTACCTGTATTAGAATACCATAAAACCTAACATCTTGTTTCATCATTTGAGTTACTTGTGCCTTGTCTTATAACCGGAGAAGGAAATGGCAACCCACTCCAGTGTTCTTGCCTGGAGAATCCCAGGGACGGGGGGAGCCTGGTGGGCTACCGTCTATGGGGTCGCACAGAGTCGGACACGACTGAAGCGACTTGGCGGCGGCGGCGGCGGTGTCTTATAACCCATATCATTAACAATGAGGTAAAGAAATCAACATCTGCTTTTCCCTACGAAAAACATAAATCTCATGTGCTTAGTTATCCCAGATGTAATCAGAGAGAATTTATGCCAAAATGACAATCTTGGGAAGTCCAGGTTATGTCAAAAAATATTTATAAAGGAAAATATTCCAATAATTTACTCAAGTGATAAATCTGCATTCCTTGTGAAATTTAAACTCCTATAACTGTTAATTGTCACGACTCCTATGTATGAATCAGTGTCAGTACTATATTAGTATCTTTAAATTTATAAGATGCTATATACTTTTAGAAGTCACATTTCCTTGTCCTTCTCTCCTAAGAAGACTTACATATTTTGACCCCATTACATAACATAAGAAACCATTTTTGATATATATGAATAACATACATCAATGTGAGTGGTGAGGTGTGATTCCAGATAGCTTATCTAAAAATAATATTTATAGCATATCTAAATTGTGCAGTTGGCTTGAGATTAGCATATTGATACATAGCATCTATTTTAAGAGGCCAGTAAAATATGGATAAACAGAGATCTTCCATTACTACTGAAGAACATTATTATATTCTTGGAAGTAAAAACTGATTCACAGACACAGGATGTGTAATTTGGAAAAGAGTGTTATAATCCTAATCCAGTAGATCAACCCAGTTAAATTCTTCTGTAGCACGTATTCCTTTTTGTCATATAGCAGAGTTAGCCATTTTATATTATCTTCTGTTTTACTGCCGCTGCTACTGCTAAGTCGCTTCAATTGTGTCCAACTCTGTGCGACCCCATAGACGGCAGCCCACCAGGCTCCGCCGTCCCTGGGATTCTCCAGGCAAGAACATTGGAGTGGGTTGCCATTTCCTTCTCCAATGCATGAAAGTGAAAAGTGAAAGTGAAGTCGCTCAGTCGTGTCCAACTCTTCGCGGCCCCATGGACTGCAGCCTACCAGACTCCTCCGTCCATGGGGTTTTCCAGGCAAGAGTACTGGAGTGGGGTGCCATTGCCTTCTCTTAGACTACCACTAATTACAGGGTATGTTTGTATTTATTCAAAGCAAAGAACAGATATTCAGTGTATGACTGTGGAATAAAATTGCATAATGTAGGGGAGAACAGAGAAAAATTGGTGAAATTTGAAAAAAATTGACCAAAGTCAATTTATGGTACTTTCCATTGATGCTTTATGTGCAAAAGACCATAGAAAGAAATCAGAGCTTATTACATGTAGCACCAAGCACCTCACTTATTAGTAAGTCTCCTCTCTGGCAATGTTATATATTGATATATAGACTCCAGATGCCTTGGATATATACTTTTCTATCAAGCATCTCTTTAGAGAAATGTCCCCACTTTGTTCTTAATCTATGTGTGTAATGTGGGATTGATCTCATCTCCTAGGAAAATATCCTATGCAAGGTCTGTGCAGTCACAGCAGATCAGAGATGGGTTCAGGAGTACACGACTCAAGCAACGTTGCTAAGATTCCCATGTAGAGGATTTTGTTAGAAATTTTGTAAAATAATAACCCTTTATTTCTTGGAATTATGAATATCCTCAAATTTGATCCTAGAGTTCCCAGAGACCATCTTTGCCATCTCATAGAAGAAATTTGCCCATAGGTAAGCCAACATGGGGAAAAATAGAATGATGGAAAGAGATGCTCAGGTGACTTGTTTAGATTTCCCATTGAGTTCAGCAACCCCTCTCACCAGTAGTACCCTACACTTTAGATTTAATACATTTGCAAACATAGGAAACAGGATCAATGGTATAAATAGGAAATGGGCTTGTAGTTTACAAGCAACAGGCCCTAAAATGTAGGATGTGCTGAATAGAGATAGATTGAATGACAATGGAGATCGTCCTCCCAAGGCTGCAGTGTTAGTGTATTTTATATACATAGTTGGAGTCGTTATCAAACTGCTACCTGTTTTAGATAAAATGTCTTTCAAGGTCTGTATTTTAAGTCCCCAAAATTGCCATACTGTGAATGGCTTCCTGTAAACGTGTCTTGGTGAAATAGATATCACTCACAGGTATTAGTTTTAGAGCTAGAGGCAATAATTAGATAAAACCTTGGGTTACTTGCCTCTGTATATGTAGTGTTTTTACTTTTAATTGAAGTTGCAGTAGTAGAGTTATTGAAGCTAGAACTTTTAAATGTGTGAGAAGAGAAGTTTGCATGTATCATAGTCAAGGTTTGAAATGTAGTGGATACAGTGACCACAGTAACTGTGTGAAGCCAGGATTCCTCCATTTTTAAACTATGTAGATCAAGGGAGACTGACTCCCCCTATGAGTTCAGGGAAAAGCAGGAGGCACAGAGCTGACTCTCAGAGTAACATGGAGGTTAGTTCAAGGATAGCTATACAACCAAACCAGGCCAAGATGTTCCCACCTCAAAACTTTTGCAGCATAAAAGCACTCTTTTTTAAGTGCTGTTAAGCTGGTGGTGACTACTTTTACAAATGTGGAGAAAGTCTATTTGAATGAGAAAGAAAAACAAGCAATCAGAACTGAGAAGTGGAGAAAAATGATGGGTGAAAGAAAGAGAGAAGAGAAGAAAATAAAAGAAAGGAAGGAAATAAGGGAGAAATGAAGAGAAGGAGGAAGGGAGGAAAGACAGGAAGCCTGGCAGTATTTTTGCAATCTTTATTTAAGCTCAGAGTATTTCTGATATTCTCTATAGTGTGAGTCAATAAATTCTCTTTGACCTAATCAAATTTGAGTTAAAAATAAAATTGAGTTGTATTTCTGTTGTTTGCAACTAAGAGAATTGTTACAGAGATCACATTTTAAGAGATACATTTCCAAATAGATAAAAGAAATATTCAAACACTCAACTTTAGAAGCTCATATGTTTCACTCATGTGAAAAAAACTTTAGATCTTAATCCACAGTCAGTATGATACTACAATTTTATAAGTAATTCCAGTGAGTTTTATTTTTTTGAGTTTTTAACTTTAAGTAGATAAAATCCAGGTAATTTGTTATAGGGAAAATGCTATAGACAAGCATCTTGAAGATAGTAAGTTATAATTGACCACATGATATTAAAAAGATACAAAAGCTGTGAAAATTTTATATAAATATTAGAAAAATTTATAGTTAAATGAGGGCAGCTAAAATATGAGTAAAGTCCTTACTATGATTTTTTGAGAGAAATAATCTCTTAATTTTCTTGTTATGTCATTTAATTCTCATAACCCTTCTGTGAGGTAGGTATGATTATGTTCCTTCTTCTCCAAATTGGAAGCTGATTCTCACAGAGATGGCTTTAACCAGAATATATTGCTGGTGAATTAGTGAGGGTAACATAGGTGAAACTCTATAAGATATCCTGGAGAAGGGAATGGCAACCCACTCCAGTATTCTTGTCTGGAGAATTCCATGGACAGAGGAGCCCGATGTGACCCCAGTCTATGAGGTCACAAAGAGTCAGACACGACTGAGCGACTAACATACTAGTAACAAATAGCATTTCAACATTTCTGAGACCTAATCCTGTAAGTCCTTGCAGGACATCTGGTCCTGTCCAAAAGGTCCATAAGACATTTGGTTTATATTTGCTCCTTTCCAAAACCATTGGTGTGGACCAAGTATGCTTATAGATATTTTGGATAGGACCACATTTTAAGGATCTTTTGACATGAACCAAATATCCTATGGATGCTTTGGATAAGACCAAATGTCCACTAACTCTGTAATTGTGTTTCTTGCTTAACAGTTTTGAGTAGATAGTAAGGTCTTCAGGTTAGCTCTCCTTCTAGTTATGTATTTGCATCCTGATGGAGGCTCTGTGGTATTCCATACTTGACTTTCAAGAGAAAGTCACAGAAAGTAGAGAGACCATGGAGGAGTCTGTAAGGGAAGAATTTGTGGATTGGATCTGGAAGTGGCACACACCATTTCCATGACATTCCACAAATAGAATTTACTCATTGCTAGTGAGTGTGGAAGTTAGTTGTTCGCTCAGTTGTGTCCCACTCTTTGTGACCCCATGGACTCTAGCCTGGCTGGCGCCTCTGTCCATGAAATTCTCCAGGTAAGAATACTCAAGTGGGTTGTCATTCCTTTCTCTAGGGGATCTTCTTGACCTAGAGATCGAATCTGGGTTTCCTGAATTGCAGACAGGTTCTTTTCCATCCAAGCCAGAAGAGAAGCCCACTCATTGCAAGGGAGGCTGCTATATGTTGCCTAGCTGTGGGCTCAAAAAAGGGATGAACCATTTTTAGCAGATAGTTAGCAGTATTGCCTTTCTCATTTACTTTAAAATTTTTAGTTAATATAATGTTAATAAAACTACAGAGAAAAGTACACTGGAAAAAGAAGAAACAAACATAAAAAATTAAAAATAAATACATTTTAAGACATTAAAAGCTAGAACAAGATCCTGGATGGAAAATTGTCAGCCTATATTTCAGGAAATTTGAAACTAAAAATGTACCCAGTATGTAGTTAATTGGTTGCTTTTAAAAATAGTGCTATCGTTTACTTCCTTTGTTATCTTTTAGCCACATTAAACTCTCTTGACTACAAAGTGTTGTCTCTTACTTTCTAGTTGGTGACCAGGCATTCGTCCATTCGTTCATTTATTTGTTTATAATTAATTCATTTATTTAGCATAGAACCCATTTCTCCCCACCATTTCCTCTTCAGTGATGTTTATTTATTTTTCAAGTCTCAGAGCATAGGGTTCTCCTTCTGGAAAACCCTCCCTTATCCCAAATTCAGGAGAAGCATTCTTCTTCTTTGCTTAAATAGAGCTGAGTCTTTCCTCTACTAAACCAAAAACTTCATTTGCATATGTCTCTTCTAGTATTAAATTTAATAAAGAAATCAACAATCGAAATTATTAAAAGAATATCCATTCTTTACTCAATATTTCTCGAAGAATGCCAATCCTAATTTTTAAACAAAGCAATAATTCCTAAAATTGTTTTCCATAGTAAATGCCCTTGAAGCTTCTCTCCAAGCCCTATTTTTCCTTCCTCATCAAACGCACATCCCCACATTGAGGCTGACATACTCTTGGCTCTTTCACCCCTTCTGTCACTTACTTGGATGTATGTTTTATTTTTTCCCTTCCTTCTTCAATATAATAACTTCCTATGCAGAGCAATTCTCAGAGCAGTGTGCAGATTCATGCTGATTCTAGATACATATGCTGCAACAGTGAGAAAGCACTGAATCTCAGAGGAAGCACTTTGATAGAGTTGTTTTGTGTGATGCATCTAGTAACAAAACATGGGCTTGATTTTTGTACTTCTTAATTTCATTTTATACTACTTTATTTTTATTGTTTTTAAAAATACAGTAAATAAATATTTTTATTATATTTATTCTTGTTCAGTCGCTCAGTCATGTCTGACTCTTGGCAACCCCATAGACTGCATCTTGCCTGGCTTCCCTGTCCTTCACCAACTCCTGGAGCTTGCTCAAACTTATGTCCTTTGAGAGGGTGATGCCATCCAACCATCTCATCCTGTGTAGTCCCCTTCTCCTCCTGCTTTCAATCTTTGCTACCCGCAGGGTCTTTTCTAGTAAGTTAGCTCATCAATCAGGTGGCCAAAGTATTGGAGCTTTAGCTTCAGCATCAGCCTTTCCAATGAATATTCAGGGTTGCTTTCCTTTAGGATGGACTGGTTGGATCTCCTTGCAGTCCAAGGGACTCTCAAGAGTCTTCTCCAACACCACAGTTCAAAGCATCAATTCTTCAGCATTCAGCCTTCTTTATGGTTCAGCTCTCACATCTACACATACACTACTGGAAGAACCATAGTTTTGACTGTATGGACATTTGTCAGCCAAATAATGTCTTTAGTTTTTAATATGCCATCTAGATTTGTCATAGTTTTTCTTCCAAGGTACAAGCGTCTTTTAATTTTATNTCAGCCTTCTTTATGGTTCAGCTCTCACATCTACACATACACTACTGGAAGAACCATAGTTTTGACTGTATGGACATTTGTCAGCCAAATAATGTCTTTAGTTTTTAATATGCCATCTAGATTTGTCATAGTTTTTCTTCCAAGGTACAAGCGTCTTTTAATTTTATGGCTGCAGTTACCATCTGCAGTGATTTTGGAGCCTAAGAAAATAAAATCTGTCACTGTTTCCATTGTTTCCCCATCTATTATATTGGCCTGTGATAAATTGGAAATCTGGTTCAGTTCCTGGGTCGGGAAGATCCCCTGGAGGAGGGAATGTCAGCCCACTCCAGTATTCTAGCCTGGGAAGAAATCCCATGGACAGAGGAGTCTGGCAGGCTACAGTCAATAGGATCACAAAGAGTCGGATGCGACTGAAGCAACTTATCATGCCTGTGATAAATTGGGGAAAAAACTGGTCCTTCAGAGTTTGAGAAACCTTGTTCTAGTTTCTCTTGGGGTTGATATTTAATGTATTTAACTACCTTTATAAGACATACACCATCCAACTGGAATGGAGGCAAAACAGTGTTTTTTTGGCTTCTGAACAGGTGTTTGAATACCAGCCTCCTCTTTCCTAGAGGTCTCCCTTTCCTGATTTTCCCAATCCTATAAAACAGCTCAGGAACAAAGCATGCCTTTGCAAGGTAATGCAGCAGGAAAGACCAAGAGCCAAAGACAGTGTCTTCTTTTGCAGCTTGCTAAATGTCTTGGGAGGTTGGCAAGCAAGAGAAATAGAAAGGGTCAGAGGCTATGGTCTGTCAAGTATCGACGCTTAGAATTTAGGATCTTTTCTTCGATACTCATTGTAAGATATAAAATCATTTTAGAGGAAAAGGACTGAAGACATGATATACACTTATATATTAGATTAATCTCTTTTGTTGCAGATTTGAGGAATTTCAGTTTCTTAAGAGATATAGCAGCTATATTATTGCTGTTAAAGGAAGATTATTAAGATAAATAATGAAGAAATCCTGTGTTTAAAAACAACTTTACTAGATACTTTTTATTTTGTACTTCTTTATAAAGGTCTGAATAAGACCATATAGTCAAGGTATCCTGAAGGAAACTTGGCAACCCCAAGTTAGGTTAGGTTACTTTTTATTTGCATATTATTATTCAGTTTCTTTGCTTGTATCTGATTTTATGACAAAAATTCCCACAAAGTCTCCAGTGATTGCTGTACTTTTAATACAAACATGCTATGTATTCTACTTTAAAACAACTCCTTTAATGCTCTATTGAGCTGTTAAATTCTTAGATAGCAGTGTTTATGAAAATAAAATGTTAATGAAATAAATTTTCTTTAGAGATATATATTTGTAAGGCCTTTTGCACCCCGTTTTGAAAATGGCTTCATGTTGGCTTTCTACCCCTTTGTTTTCTGAAAGCACTTCCTTCGGACCCACATACTTTGCTTTCTCAAAGCTTTAATTATACAGGAAATACTTTGCATTATTTAGGAAGGCATTTGAAAATAACATGGTTAGCCACCTTCCTTCTAGCATCAGTAATATCTTCCTTTTACTTGCATTATCCTTAGATTTCAAATGCTGATTCATATGATATATTGATCATCTTATGAGTTAAGTGGGTTGTATAAACCATTCTCCCCTCACATACTCTGGCTACATCTTTCTCTTCCATTCAGATTTACTGCTTCAGTGATCATCACATTTAGATAGCTCTCAAATCATCTTCAGTCCTAAGCATTCTCTTTGTTGCCAATGAATTGATAAGAGCCTAACAAATATCTTTGCTTGCATATACTTGGGTTCCTTAAACATGATACATTTGAAATGAGATTTATTTTCTCTACCCACTCTCATTCTCATCCCTGATGGTATAATTTACTCTTTTTTATTGTCATTATTTTTAGTTGTAGTGACATCAATCTTCCAGTTGCCTAGGATACAATATCTTTTTCCTGTTCTCCTTTATCCGATTAGTCTCTAAATCGTGATTTTACCTCAAAAATACCTTTTGTATCTTTCCTCATCTTTTCCCTTCATACTTCTATTCCCTTTGGCCTGCACTTTACTTCTTATTTTTAATTTCTTGCCATCAATTTCCCCCTCCATTCTATCACTAACATTTTCTTTCTAAATCACAGGTTGGTTGATAATGACGTTTCCTCATTTCAAAAATCTTCCAGTTTTCTACTAATTGAAGAATAAATTCAAACTCGTTAGCATGGAAATCAAGGTCTTTCAGATATGTGTGGTTTAGTATAAAGTAGAACTTCATTGAATTCAGTATCTTCCTCATTTCCAAGACTTGCCCTTTTACATGTCTCTATCTTTGGGAATATTTTTCTTTCTAATTCATTTCTTAACATATCATTGTTCTCCTAAATGGTCAAAGCTTACCTGAAATGCCTCCTTATTACCTGTATACAGGAGGCTCATTTCTGCAAAATCTAAGGGAGATTGGGTTTGGATCTCTGCTTTGGTTTTATTACAAACCTAGTATAGTTTTGTGGCAGATTCTTTTAAGTTAGTTATCAATATATGTGCTCAGAATTTCAAAAGTACTGTTGAATCTATCTCTCCCTGCCATTCTTTTCAAAGAAAGCATGAGCTGAAAGTCATAGATTTTAAGTTCTCCATATGGGCCTCAGCTCAATTCCCATGGGCTTTTGGTGGCAGTATCTTGTTGAGTTGTGAACTGATATGATCCTAGTTTGGAAGGATGTAGCATATTTTTCATATTGTAAGAATGTTCCCAAATACTATTCCAGTGGTAAGGAGATACTTCCTACCAGGTAATTCCTTCTCTCACTGTGCTGGACTAATTTAGAGATGTATATTCATTTCCTAAGGAGATTTTTGATTTTTTAATATGAAGCAAATTTACAAACTTTTAGGTTTTAAACTTTTTGTTTTAGAGTTTTCAACTTCCTATACAAATGCACAGACATACACATACATACACACACACACACACACACACACACACACACACACGTCATTTGTTTCCCTTTTAGCACAAATCACAGTGCTCTGCTCATATAGTTTGATGTATGCTCTTTAAGCTAGATTTGTTTTACTTTGTCTAAACAGTGTGGGCCATAGAGATGGCAGATACGCTGAAGCAATATTAGGAATCTTCTATTCTGCTGTTTCGGTTGTATGGTAAGAATTCTGTATATCCTCTCCTTCATGATCAATTGAAATATTCTACAAGAAGCCTTTACTACTGCTTTTGTGAATTACTAGCATTGGTAAGAATCTTAATTTCTTACTTCAGTAAATAAAAGTGCTGGGCTGATCTGATTGAATTTTCTTGCAATTCAAGGAAAATCAAGTTCACCTCAGCCCTCGAAAGAATCAGAAAATAGTGCCAAGTGGCTCACAAATGTGGTGAATTTGTCTCATGTGGATTCAGATTCATAAATTTCAGATAACTGTGATTTCCAGACATTCTCAGTGTTTTTAGTTCAACAGAAAAAAAAAATAGTGGTTTAAAGCACTTACATGAATATCTATATCTATATACAACTTTATATATATATATAACATGTACCTATATCCACAAAACATTATTACATCTCAGTAATAATAAACTCTCCTATGATGTTGTGACATTTTAATACCTTTGCAGGAAAAAAATGACACAGAATCCTCCGCAAGTTATATCATTTCAATTTTACACTTTAGAGATTTCATCTCTTGATGGGATCCCTTTTATAACCTGACTAATGTAAGGTTATGTTGTCTTTCATTCCATCCTTGATCATCCTTTCAGCAGAGCAAGGCTAATGTTACCATCATTAAGCTCTGGAAGAATTTCCTGCTGGTTTTTTGGATAATCACAATATTTTTCATTTCATGAAAAGTGTGAAAGGAATTACTACTTCTCTCTCTTATTTCTTATACTGAGTGTTTGGGATGGAGACAAAAGGAGTAATACAATTAAGATCCTGAATGAAAAAATCTTAACTATACTTCTAATTTAAACTATCTCCCAGAAGCATGGTCCTATGTGTATTTTGGATGGCCCTCTGCCTGAAAATGAAACTTTGAATTTAGGAACTAGTTTAGATGTTTATCTAAATTGTCATATTTCAACTAAATCTTTAAACTTCATTGTGAATAGCCAAGTACAGTAGCTACCAGAAATCTAGCTTGAAAACTGATATTTTCTACCACTGTTTACATTCCAGTTAACCTATTGAGAATAGATTACAGTTTTATTACTCTAATGTTATCTTTGGGGTTGTTTTGTAGAGCTTTTTCAGTTGGTAATGAACAGGGAGGCCTGGCGTGCTGCGATTCATGGGGTCGCAAAGAGTCGGGCATGACGGAGCGACTGAAGTGAATTGAAACATTATATGAAATTATTTCATTTATGCAATCACATATACTGTGCTTATATCAATGTCAAAGGAATATTATTACTATCTGGACTGCTCCAGAATGACAATGGAATCTGAATAATTAATTGTCTGCTGAAAGGTCAGCTTAGCTGTCTTCACAAACATTTAGAAAGGCACTTATGTTTCAGTCATAAAGTACTTAACCATAACTTTGATTGTTTATTTCTTACCACCATTATATGAGGTCAGTAAGAATTATCTTTGTTGCTGTGATTCTATGAATAGAGGAATTGAAGGATATGGAAATAGATGGAAACTGTGGTTAAGCCAGTTACCCAAAGTTATAACCAAGGTCACAGATACAATAGAAATCTGAAATTACATGTCTAAGCCCTTTGTGTTGTTTCATTGTTCAATCAAAGGAGGCAGATTACTTCTTAGATGTGGTATGTTTGCAATTTTTAGCTTAGAACAAAACAATATCTTGTATTTATATGGCACTTTTAAGTTTCATCTCACCCAATCATTCAGCAAATATTTCTTTTGTGCCTACTATATGAACTGCACTACAAAGGAGTGTATACATAGTAATATCATATTTTCTGTCTTCAAGGAGCTTCATATACATAATTCACTGTAATATAAGACATGGAGGAGGGAAAATCACATAATAACCATTGAGAGGAAACACTGAATCAAAGATCAAAGAGCAGAAGTTGATTTTTCTTCTAAGAATCTCTTAAATTTTTCTTTGCTTTCCCAAGTTCAGATGTAGGCCTGAGGCTGGAGTGTGTAGCCACATGGACAGCCAACTTTGAACTGATAATCTTTTGTTTAACATTTACTCGACTAGATAAGTATAATTAATTTTCTATTTACTAAAGATATAAATCTTCTTGAGTTTCAAAATAAGAAAATTACAACCTGTCAGGATGAGTGAATCTTGATTAAGAGTCTCAAATGTGAGGTTTAATGTTTTCAAGTCTTTCATTTAATTTTTGCTTTTGAACCCTTGGATGGTGCTTAACTGATAAAAAACCATGGGCCTTCCATGAGTTCTTGCCACCCCAGGGTCATGTCATGGTGACAAAAGAAGGATAGAGTATATTAAGTTCTCAGATACTGCTACAAACTGAGTATCAATAAAATGAATAGGACAAACAGGAGCACAGTGTCTAGGAGGCTTCCCCGGAGGCTCAGTGGTGAAGTATCCACCTGCAGTGCAGGAGCTACGGATGTGGGTTCAGTGCCTGGGTCTGGAAGGTCCGCTTGAGGGGGGCATGGCAACCCATTCAGTATTCTTGCCTGGAGAATGTTATGGACAGAAAACCCTGGTGGGCTAGACTCCATAGGGTCATGAAGAGTTGGACACAACTGAAGTGACTTAGAATGCACAAAGTGTCCATAGATTATATCTTAGAATATTATCTCAAATACATTCTCTTTCAGTAAGTTGTTATATAGTCATCAAGGTTTTTCATATAGATTGTTATTATTATTATTTTCCTCAGAGCTGTCCAAGAAGATCAGATATGACTTCTTGTCCTAGAAAGTAACTGCCAGGTTTTGGAAGTCCAGTAGGGTCGGGTAGGTTCCTCAGCAGAGGATAAGATCTCCCATAAGATCCTCTGTACTCTCTCCTCCCAGCCTTGAGCCTCTTCTGTTATCTTTCTTCAGAGAGCCAGTCACAGGCAAGCAAAAGTACCCTTGAAGATAAACAACTATCTGTGGTTTTAAGTCAACCATGTAGAAATTTTAGGTGTTAAGCAGACAAAGGCATTATCACTCACCTGAAACCCTACCCTTATCTTTTCTTTTCATATTCCACCAACCCTCTGATTTTCTTAGTCTGAGATATCACCCCAGGCCTCATCAACTCTGCTTAAATTTGCCTGTAAAGAATCCTGAGAAAAAGAGGGGAGCACTCAATCAAGTGACCAAGTCCCTATACCTCCACATTTCCTTCATGAGTGGGCATTTCTATCTCTTTTCCTTCCTGGCCCATGTCTTGCATGAGCGGAGAAACTGGAGTGGAAAGACACTGAGCCACTATGGAATAGAGAGGCTCCACTCCTGATCCATCGCTGGATTCCTAAGACCACCTCTAAGACCCTTAACTTCCATGTCATTAGATGTGCTCCCATGACCCTTGAGTATAACTGGTTACGCAGTGTTCTTCTATTCCACAGGTAAATCAAAGAGGAGCTCTTCCATTTTGCTAGTGGCTAGTTGCTGTTCTAGAATGTTCACCCTCTAAGGCTCTCCACAAAGAGAGTTGCCTGGCCTTAGAGGCCTTAAAACCAAAACCTACAGAAAAGCAGGGCAACAAAAAGTTACTCATAATGAAATAAAAAGACCAAATACTGTAGGCTTTGGTTTCTCTTCCATGTTCTTTGGTAATTTCCTTATATACACAATTTCTTTGGAAGGCACATCAAAGGGCTTAATTTAGATAATAAAATAAATCTTTCATTTTGTACTATGCAACCTATAATTTCTGTTGACTGCAATTTCTGACTCAAGGTTTCTGGGTTGGTGGTTTGACCTATCGTTGTACCCTTCCAACTTGAACATCTGACCTAAAAACAAACACTGTACAGAGATAGGAGTCATTGAAAACTGCTTCTCTCTAATTCAGAAGAAGCATGATCAATATGCATTTTGCCATTTTATGAATTGTTATATTAATACATATATTTCCTATTTAACTTGTATCATATTTGCAGTTTTATCCAGTGATTATTTTAGCACATTTTGATGTTGGCACCTCAGGCATTTGCTTGACTGGTCCATCCTATAATCTAATAGTTTGGTTCACCATCATGTCTTACTTGGACCACTGTAATAGCCATCTAATTAGTCTCCTACCTCTGGTCTTGCCTTATGCTAGCCATTCAGTCATAAGGTATTCAGAGGTGTGTGTCTAAAACACAGATCTAACCACATTACCTCCCTTCTAAAAACCTTTTAAAAAACTTTCCAGAATCTATGATTGTGAGCTACATAAGTTACATGTTTAGACTCCCCTGATATGTCTTTAAAAGTGCAAAATACTGGGCCATACTTCATATATACTGATTAGGAATTTCTAGTGGAGCTGTGAAATCTCTGATAGGGATTTGCATTTGAGCAAGAACTCTGTGAAATTCTTATGACAAAGTTTATTAATCGATAGCATAGAGATTAAAAAGTGCAATAAAAGTCATTAAATATGATAGCCTTGCTTATCCTTCTGCTATTATGATGGACTCTGTTTAAGCCATGCTTGATTACTTGCAATTTTCTGTTTCTTTTATGTCTTCATGCTTTTGCACAAGCTGTTTCTTTCTTGAATGCCTTTTTTGTCTTTTTAGCTGGCTAATTCCTACTTGTTCTTTAAGAGTAAGTAGGAAAATTTTTTCAGCTGTGAAGCCTTCCCTGACTTCTCACTTCCCATGAAGAACCATTTTCACCCCTGTAGGTGCTCCCATCACACAATAAATACTATCATTACAGTGAGAAAGGGTTCAAGTTAAAGTTAGTGGGCAGCTGTGAGTATTGTGACCAAAGACAGGGTGTGAACGAACGTGTGCACCTGGCTGTAACTGTGAGGGAAGTAATTATATTTTATCTATCTTCTATATCAGCATTCACTGCAATGGCTGTCATATGGAAGGCATTCAGTAGTGGATTTTTTTTTGAATAATATATTAAAAAATAAATGTGTAGCAAGCAAAAGATAGGATTTTTTCTATTTCCTAGTCCTTTTGCTGGGAAGGATTGTGGGCAGGAGGATAAGGGGATGATAGAGGATGAGATGGCTCTTTGGCATCATTGACTCGATGGACGTGAGTTTGAGTGAACTCCAGGAGCTGGTGATGGACAGGGAGGCCTGGTGTGCTGCGATTCATGGGGTCACAAAGAGTCGGACACGACTGAGCGACTGAACTCAACTGAACTGAACAATTCATGTTAGGCTAAAGCCAAAGAAAGTCACTAAACATGTTCCATTCTAAACATAACTAACAAAAGTTGATGCCATGTTTTTCTTGCCAGCCCTTACTAAGTACCATTGGAATCAATCCTTATCACTGACAACCTCAACCTTACTTTCTGCCCAACGTGTCTAAGAAGAATAGAGAAAAAATAAAGGGAGTGTTGTCAGCATCATCAGCCTCGTTGGAGTGAACTCTGCTGGTGAGAAGAGTTTCTACCATGAGAAAGAAAGTTAAGCATTCTGCCACCCATTCAAACAATGGGGACTCTCTAAGAAAATCACTCATCTGCTTGCCCTACAATGAAAGAGACTGGTGTTCTCTCCCTCAGTTGAATATACAGCTTCTCACCAGCCACAACTCACTTCCCATGATGCTGAAGATACACTTGGGCAATGGATATCTGACTGTCCTTCTGCCTTTCTGAACAGAGGAAAAGAACTAGAGAGGGGAGCAGGGCAGACTGAGGTGGGTGTACAGCAATCTGCCTACTCACTGGTATGCTATGGATGTGTGAATTTCCTCTGCGTCTGATGCACAATGGGAAAGACAACTGATTTTTAACCACCCTTGGAGAACCAACCCAGGAGAACTGATGGCTGAGAAAGATGTCTTTACATAAAGCAAACAACTACAGAAGGAAGCTGGGAGGATTGTGGTGAAGAGGGTGAGCTTGAACTACCATACCCAGGAACTGTGAAGTAGAAAAACTTGTGGAGGGTTGGTATGCTCTGAGGCAGAAGTGCCTCAAGGGAGAGGCACACTTGACAAGCAGAGACATCTATTGCTGTTGGTCAGAAAAGCAGCAATAACCATTACATAGAGAATTTTAGCTGTACCAGTTAAGTACGCTGATGTTCACCATTTCACATTCTTTCTTCTTATGTCACTATTAGAGTAGCTACTTCCTAGAAGTGGAAAAGAAAGGAAAGACTAAAAAAGTAGACATGACTACTTTCCAATTAATATTCCTAAAGCCATAATTGTATCCAACAATGGGGATGAGGAAAGCTTTAAATAGATTATCTAATGTGAAAATTTTAAACTGAGTCGGACAAACTATACATTCCAATGTCTGATGTCTGGAAATTTCCTAAGATGGTCATAAAATAATCTGCTTCTCAATGGGGACAGAAATTCAACAGAAAATTTTGGAAGGTGGTGATTAAAGAAAAATAAACTGCTCTATATTTTTATACCACCAAGTTGAGCTTTCTTTAAAAAAAATCCAGTTTACTTGAATGAAAATAATGAGCACTGGAAGGCAACAACTGTTCACCAAGGACTAGTTATATCCCAGTAATATCATTTCACTTTATGAAAGTGTTTATAGAGGGTTGGAAATACCCAAGTCCAATCAAGATGAACAAAGAAGCCTCAGGATAAGAATGAAGATAAAGAAACTTGTAGTTTGTACGTGTGTCTAGAGGGAATAAAAGTGTCAACCAGAGGAGAGTGAGGTTTATATTGAGTTTAGGAAAGGAAAGATAAAAACAAAATTTCTTGGTCGGCTTTTACTTGGCATGCTGCATTCAGGAGAGGCATTGCAATTGAAGTGGAGAGGTTAAGGGTAGAGCAGGGAATAGAAAGTTTCTAGGTTGGGCTTTGATGTCAAACAGCCTGAATATGCATCCTAATTCCACTCTCTAAAGTAGTGAGAGGTTCTCTGGACTTCAAATGTGTTCCTAGTAAGTGAAAATAACAATCTCACCTACTTTGGATGGAAATGCTGTTGTGCAAATAAATAAAATTATATACATGCATAAAATTATAACTAACACAGAGTAAACCTTAATATGAATTATTTTTTTCCAAGAGAAGTATATTCTACTGTTAGAAAAGGTGTTATTTCCTCAAATTTTTCTAAGAGATAAAACCTCTTTAAAAAAATGTCCAACTTTATACTGGTTCAACCCCCATCAAGTTACACTTAAATAATGAATTCTGCCTTCTAGATATTGATTCTGACAATGTGGGCTATGGATGGAGACACCAGTGTAGCTTCCCTGGTAGTTCAGCTGGTAAAGAATCTGCCTGCAATGTAGGAGACCCTGGTTCCATGCCTGGGTCAGGAAGATCCCCTGGAGAAGGGATAGGCTATCAGCTCCAGTATTCATGGGTTTTCCTGGTGGCTCAGATGGTAAAAAATTTGCCTGCAATGTGGGAGACCTGGGTTCAATCCCTGGGATGGGAAGATCCCCTGGAGGAGAGCATGGCAACCCACCACAGTAGTCTGGCCTGGAGAATCCCATGGGCAAAGGATCCTGGGGGGTTATAGTCTATGGTGTTGCAGAGTCAGACACAAATGAATGACTGAGCACAGCACAGTACCAGTGTAGAGAGGTTTATGAAACCCCAGAACTCTATTCTTCATGAATCACTATTCTCTTCTGTGTTTGGTTACTTACATATTCACTGGATTTCCCATAACCCGATCAGTCCTTGATGACATGATTAAATTAGATTTCTGGACTAGCAAAGCTAAAGGAAAGGTCACCCTGGGAAAGTGGTGACCATGTGAAGGTGTGACTTCCGTCTCTCTAAGGACCTGCTGAGATTCATGCTAATCTTCTCATTTGAATTGCACTGTGGAATCACATTATGGCCTTAAGAATAGACAGTTTTGGAAACAGGGAAAATCTAGACTGTTTCATGAAACTATAGCTAAAGTGGCAAACTCATCAGGCAGGATAGTTAGGCAGATTAAACAGCAGGCACATTCTTCTCCTCAGGACAGAAAATGACATGAAACCACAAGCAGGCATTAAGTTAAAAGGTTCACAGTTGCAAAAAATTGTTAGCCACCTGCCACTTCAACAGAATGGCAGGTGCATGTGTTAAATGTCCATGAAATCAGGATGATTTTTTAAAGCTTTTGTGTGGTTATAATGTCACTTTTCACCCTTTGAAAACAAGGCAACACTGGGCTGTGTTACATGTTTTAAGTCTTTGTCTTGAGAATAAATGACAATTTTATTTCTTAAATTGGAGGAAATGTGAAAAATACTCTGAATCAATCTATGAATATACATTTTTGCAATAAATTTCAAAATTTAACATTTTCTCCCATTATAACATTTCAAGTATGTTAGGAACCATTTAGTTAGCTTGGTCATTAATTTTGATATATTATATAAGAATAATTACTTTTACCCAAATTGTTGCTTGATAGCATTCCTGTAGTTTGTTGATGTCAGGATATATTATAAAGGTAACCTGCAAAACTAAGCTTTCTGAAATATTCCCTGGGATTATGTGTAGAGCCCTTGTCTGGTTGGACTTTGCATTCATGTTAGAAATTAATACATCTGACACACAGACACTCAATAAATATTTTTTCATTCAGTTCATTAACTATGATGTTTAATAGATTTCAGAACTGTCTTTAAGAAGATAAAAACAATTTGAGTTAGAAAAAAAATCAGTCCTTGATGACATGATTAAATTAGATTTCTGGACTAGCAAAGCTAAAGGAAAGGTCACCCTGGGAAAGTGGTGACCATGTGAAGGTGTGACTTCCGTCTCTCTAAGGACCTGCTGAGATTCATGCTAATCTTCTCATTTGAATTGCACTGTGGAATCACATTATGGCCTTAAGAATAGACAGTTTTGGAAACAGGGAAAATCTAGACTGTTTCATGAAACTATAGCTAAAGTGGCAAACTCATCAGGCAGGATAGTTAGGCAGATTAAACAGCAGGCACATTCTTCTCCTCAGGACAGAAAATGACATGAAACCACAAGCAGGCATTAAGTTAAAAGGTTCACAGTTGCAAAAAATTGTTAGCCACCTGCCACTTCAACAGAATGGCAGGTGCATGTGTTAAATGTCCATGAAATCAGGATGATTTTTTAAAGCTTTTGTGTGGTTATAATGTCACTTTTCACCCTTTGAAAACAAGGCAACACTGGGCTGTGTTACATGTTTTAAGTCTTTGTCTTGAGAATAAATGACAATTTTATTTCTTAAATTGGAGGAAATGTGAAAAATACTCTGAATCAATCTATGAATATACATTTTTGCAATAAATTTCAAAATTTAACATTTTCTCCCATTATAACATTTCAAGTATGTTAGGAACCATTTAGTTAGCTTGGTCATTAATTTTGATATATTATATAAGAATAATTACTTTTACCCAAATTGTTGCTTGATAGCATTCCTGTAGTTTGTTGATGTCAGGATATATTATAAAGGTAACCTGCAAAACTAAGCTTTCTGAAATATTCCCTGGGATTATGTGTAGAGCCCTTGTCTGGTTGGACTTTGCATTCATGTTAGAAATTAATACATCTGACACACAGACACTCAATAAATATTTTTTCATTCAGTTCATTAACTATGATGTTTAATAGATTTCAGAACTGTCTTTAAGAAGATAAAAACAATTTGAGTTAGAAAAAAAGTTAATAGATGTTACATAAAGTCATAGATGCTTAGTGTCCAAAAATATATCAAAGGCTATCCATTTCCTCTCCTTAATTAAAAACAAAACAAAACAGTAAACTAAGGGCCAAAAGGGTTTCCTGGGTGACTCAGCAGTAAAGAAAATGGCTGTAATGCAGGAGACATGGGTTTGATCTCTGAGTTGGAAAGATCCCCTGGAGAAGGAAATGGCAACCCATTCCAGTATTCTTGCCTGGGAAATTCCATGGACAGAGGGGCCTGGTGAGCTACAGTCCATGTGATTGCAAAAGAGTCAGACATTACTGAGCAACTAAACAATAATAACAGGGCCAAAAAGGTGAAATGACTTATATTATTGGCTAACGATTTAAAGATTCAATTATAAAAATAGTGTCTCATATATAATATAATTTTAGGCATATGTTCATAATTATACTAATTCCACTCCTACTTAGAAAACTCAAGAAAATATTTTTTAACATCTGTAATCCATCTGTGGATCATGTGGTTCTCCGATTTCCTCTGCTAATTTATCATATCAGCTGAGGATCCATTTAATAGGTAAGTGTTGTTGTTGTTGTTCAGTCACTGAGTAACATGCAAGTCTGTGCAACCCCATGGACTCCAGCACGCCAGGCTTCCCTGTCCTTCACCATCTCTTGGAGCTTGCTCAAACTCATGTCCATTGAGTCAGTGATGCCATCCAACCATCTCATCTTCTGCCGTCCCCTGCTCTTCTTGCCTTCAATCTTTTCTAGTATCAAGGTCTTTTCCAATGAGTCAACTCTGCAACAGGTGACCAAAGGACTGGAGCTTCAGCTTCAGCATCAGTCCCTCCAATTAATATTCAGGACTGATTTTCTTTATGATTGACTGGTTTGATCTCCTAGCAATCCAAGGGACTCTCAAGAGTCTTCTCCAAAACCACAGTTCAAAGGCATCAATTCTTCAGCACTCAGCTTTCTTAGTGGTTCAACTCTCACATCCATATATGACTACTAGAAAAACCATAGCTTTGACTATTCAGACCTTTGTCGGCAAAGTATTGTCTCTGCTTTTTAATATGCTGTCTAGGTTTATCATAGATTTTCTTCCAGGGAAAAAGTGTCTTTTAATTCATGACTGCAGTGATTTTGGAGCCCAAGAAAATAAAGTCTGTCACTGTTTCCATTGTTTCCCAATCTATTTACAATCGAGTGATGGGACCAGATGCCATGGTCTTTGTTTTTTGAATGTTGAGTTTTAAGCCAGCTTTTTCACTCTCCTCTTTCACATTCATCAAGTGGCTCTTTAGTTCCTCTTTGCTTTCTGCCAGAAGGGTGGTGTCATCTGCATATCTGAGGTTATCAGTGTTTCTCCCAAAACTCTTGATTCCAGCTTGTGCTTCATCCAGCCCAGCATTTCACATGATGTACTCTGCATATAAATTAAATAAGCAGATGAAAATATACAGCCTTGACATACACCTTTCCCAATTTTGAACCAGTCATTGTTCTGTGGACTGGTTCAAAACTTGGAAGTAAAATGGGGAAGTAGCGTTTATAAAAATTGCCAATATTTATCAAACAACTGAAATTTGCTAGACAATGTTCTTTACAATTTACACCTATTACCTCACTGAATTCTAGTAACCACTCTGTGTGAAAATAAACCCATTTTAGTGATAAGGAACCTGAGACAAAGAAGAGATGAGTAACTGCCTAATCCATACAGCTAACTTATGTAGGAGCCAAGATTTGTGTCTAGGAAGTACAAATTCAGAATTCATCTCTCTGCTGAATGATAATTGACAATTTCACTAAGCATGCTTACTGAATCATAATAAGGATCAAGGCATAAAAGCTCCTGTGGAAGAAGGTACTGGGCAGAGGATCTATATACAGGATTGGGGGTTGAAATGAACTAGAGCTGCTTAAAGAGTAGATAGTGTAGTTGTAACAGGAAACAAGAGGGAAAATAGTAGGAAATGATGTGAAACTATATCATGGCAGGTAAGGCCATGGAAAAGAATTTAGATTTTATTTTACATGTCATGGCTTTAAATCAGGAAATGACTTGACTTTATGTTGTAAAAAGACTTCTCTGACTGTTTCTGGGAAAGGGACTTTAGGAGAACAAGAGTGAAACAAGATATAGAAGAGACAGTTAATTGCCTACACAATATCCCTTCCCTATTTTTCTCTACTGGCATAACCCCAATTTTCTTCAGGTTGTCATACATATGGGTAAAAATTCTATTTCTCAACCTCCCCAGGTGGCACAATGGTAAAGAATCCACCTGCCAATGCAGAAGTCACAGGCTCTATCCCTGAGTCAAGAAGATACTCTGGAGAAGGAAAGGGCAACCCATTCTAGTATTCTTGCCTGAGAAATCCCATGGACTGAGGAGCCTGGTAGGCTACAGTCCATCAGGTTATAGGGAGTTGGACATGACTGGGTGACTGACCATGGACATGCTGGCAATGTGAATGGTTGTGTAATTGCCATGGCCAATAAGAGATCAGCCAAAATCTTTCGGTGGAACTTTGAGGAAGAGTTCTACACATGGAGCTAACTCTGCCAACAGCTGCTTTTCCTTCTCCTGCTGCTGCTTCTTCCCCAGAACATGAAGATAAAGGGTGGAGATACAGGGACCACATTGCAACTGTAAGGAGATCTGGGGGGTGGACTCTGTAATCAGGATATCTGAGAGACAGTATGGGTCGGGACTGAGGACTGTTGCATAAGACCTGGACCACAGCATTATAACTTCTAGCATCATATAAGAAAAATTATTTTATGTTTTATTTAAGTCACTCTTATTTTCCAACATGCAGACTCATTCTCTAAACTGAAAATGAAGGATTCTCAAAGTAGTCCAAGCAAGAGAGTTAGTGGTTTGGGCACAGTGGTATTAATGGAGATGGTGGTTCTTGTTCAGTCTCAAGTAGTGTCTGACTCCTTGCAACCCTATGGACCTTCTCATGACAGACTTCCTTGTCCTTCACTGTCTTCCAGAATTTGTTCAAATTTATGTTCATTGAGTCAGTAATGCCATCTTACCATCTTATCCTTTGTCACTCTATTTTCCTTTTGCCTTTCCAGGAATCAGGGTCTTTTTCAATGAGTCAGCTCTTTGCCTCAGATGGCCACAGTATTGGGGTTTCAGCTTCAGTATCAGCTTTTCCAAGATGATGATGATGATGATGTGTGTGTGCGTTTTAGTCACTAAGTCATGTCTGACTCTTTGCAACCCCATGGACTGTAGACCATCAGGCTCCTCTGTCTATGGGATTCTCCAGGCAAGAATACTGGAGTGGGTTGCCATGCCCTTCTCCAAGGTATCTTCCCAATCCAGGGATCGAACCCATGTGTCTTAAGTCTCTTGCATTGGCAGGCAGGTTCTTTACCACTAGCACCACCTGGGAAGCTAATTCAATGTAATTCTGGCTTAGAAAATGCACTCATAAACATTTACTTGAAAGGAACAATGAATGAATAAACAGATGAATGAACTGAATACTTTAACTTGCTAAAATGATAATTAAGGCAATTAATATAAAACGAAAATTGCCTATGATTTCAATCATGTTAAAACATATTTTAAAAGTTAAATAATGTAAAAAAGGGAAATTAGTAATGTCGTTCTAGTTAAAATAAAAAATGATAAAAAATAAATTTAACTTCTTAAAGCCTCATTTGCTCATAGGTTCATTTGGAAGAGAAAGTTAACTAAATCCATCAAGACTTCCATATATAGGCAGCCTCCCAGGGACAGAAAAGCATTTAAATTGTTTCAGATGGGGAAGCTGTCTTTTTCTGACTTCTAAGACAAAGTCCTTAATCTTTTCCTTTCCGATTTCCTTATCGCTTTACATTTGCCACATTTACCAGACTGATACTTTTGGTGGGTACATTAAAGACTTTTTAATCCCTCTTTTTGTGAGACCAATGTAATCTCCATCTATCGCATGCTTTATGTATTAGGGGATTCTATAAACCAAGCAAAGAATTTAATAACAGTGGTAGCTGATGCACTGGATAATTTAGAGATGTGGCCACCTGACAGCTGATTCTTCAGTGACTCCACTTCTACTGAAAGAGGTAAAAAAAAAAATGCTGAAATTGTCAGTGCACATCTATTTTTTATGAGCAAATTTTGTACTTTTTGGAGCTATGGGATGGAAGAGCATTGCAGGAATGAACTTCATGTGCCAATCTGCAAAGCAATCCTTGCTCTTTCTTGTGATGGAAATAACACTTGTGAAAGCATTTTTCACCTGAGGATGGCAAAGTTCCTCATTAAAATGGATTTATTAAACCTCCAGGGCCCTCTGCAGAAGAGGAATGGTCAGCTGTTATTTCATCAAGATGGGAAACTTGGGCAAAAAAGAGTATAAGTGACTAGATTATAGAATAAAAATCTGGCAAACTTTCATGCTTCCTGTCCTGGTTTTATAACTGAGGTCAGTACATCCATGTGGCATACTGGTACTTTAAGCACCCATGGTGTACAAGGAAGAGGAAATTGTAGATGCAAAATTTCTCACTCTCAGCACTACTGGCACTGTGGGCTGGATAATTCATTGGAGGAGGGTTGGGTTGGAGGCTGTCCTATGCATTATAGGATGTTTAACAGCGTCTCTGCTCCCCCTAGATGCTGGTAGCATCCCCCAATATGACCACCGAAAAATATCTCTGGATATTGTCAGATGTCCCATGGAGACAATATGACCACTGTCCTTTCATCAAGAAACATGGTAGAAACTCCACTGGTGGTCCAGTGGCTAAAATTCTGTTTCCAATTCAGGGGGCCTGGGTACAATGCCTGGTCAGGGAACTAGATCCCTCATGCCACAACTAAAGATCCCACATGCCACAGTGAAGATTGAAGATCTTGCCTGCTGCGGCTAAGACCTGGTGCAGCTAAACAGATAAATAAATATTAAAAACAAAACAAAACACTGTAAATTGATTTAAGGTCAACAGGGAATTTAAAACAATCTAGATTCTAGAACTGGCACTTTAGTGGAGCATCCAGCTTCAAATATAGAATGTCCCAAGACAAGATGCAAACACAAGCTTGTTTTAAGGAAACATTGTAATAAAACAGTGAGATGATTCAGGTGGCAAATAGTATTGAAGCCACTGGAAAAGGCAAGAGTGATTTAATTTGAGAGATCCATCCATTAGGCCCAAGTGGAAGAAAGTTGGTCAAAGATAGGTGAGGTCTCATGGCCTCACTGAGCAAACCTGGATACGGGGCTGGGGGAGGGTTGGGCAAGAAACTGAAACCTGACTAGTGACATAGAATGAACCAGTAAAGTAGGATGAGGGCTTCCCTGTCACTCCTAGATTGTGCCAGATGATAACTTCTGAGCCTGAACACATCACACATGAACTTCCTTGAGCAGTAAGTGGCGCTGAGGCTGGTAGGGGAAAGGCATCAATAATGATTGAGGACAAAGAAGAGTAGGGGAGATCACTGATCAGAGTTTCACTCCTTTCATAATTACTGATTAAATGCCAGATACTAATTTATCCCTGAGTCTGTATTAAATCAATTCCAAAGCTGTAATTACTTGGAGAAGTAGTAATTTTAAAATATCATTTAATTTTTTTTTAAATAGCGACTGTAAGAAGCAATCATTGATCTTGTCATCTGGTATCTGAAAGAAAGGCTTTTCCTTTGGGGCTGGCTGTCCTTTTCTCTCTGTTTGATTAATTGTGTATGTTCTTTCAAAACTACTAAGAATATTTTTCCTGTAGTAGAATATATTCAAAACAGCTTAGAATTTATATGGGACATGGTAATTTTTACAATAACCTGTCACTCATCTATCCACTATCCATCCATCCATCTATCAACCTAGCCATCCATCCAAACATTCCATCTACCAACATTTTTTGAGCATTTTTGGTATTAGGAACACATCTGTATGGGGACTTCCGAGGTGGCACAGTGGTAAAGAGTCTGATTGCCAATACTGGAGATGGAAGAGATATGGGTTCAATCCCTGGGTCAGGAAGATCCCCTGGAGAAGGGAACGGCAACCCACTCCAGTATTCTTGCCTGTAAAATTCTATGGACAGAGGAGCCTGGCAGGCTACAGTCCACGGGTAGCAAAAAGTTGGACATGGATGAACACACACACACACATTCACATCTAAATAAGACTTCCCAGGTGGCACAGGGCAAAGAACCTGCCTGCCAATGTGGGAGATGTAAGAGACTCAGTTCGATCTGGGTCAGGAAGATCCCTTGGAGGAGGAAATGGGAATCCCTCTCTAGTATTCTTGCTGGGAGAATTCCATGGACAGAGGAATCTGGCAGGCTATAGTCCATGGGGTCACAAAGAGTTGGACATGATTGAGCATCTGAATGCTAAATATGAGGCATACAAATATAAATGACTTCAAGTAGATCACAGAATCTTAGGGATATAATTAATTAATTATGGCAATATTAATTCATGTCACTTGTAACACATTACATATAACCATGACAATGACATACATTTCAGTTAAAATTTAAAGAATTACTGCCATTTCACTGAATTAAAGCAGGATTTTAGGACATAATAGTTAGAACCAACAGGGAATACAGTGGTGTGAATGAATGTCACAATTACAAAAAAGGAACACTTGACAAAACCAATTGGAACTAAGCCTAGAAAAATAGACAGGAGGTAGCTTGTGAATATTATTTGGCAGGCTAAGGCATGTAGACTTTAACTTTTCAGCAGAGGACTTTTCAGCAGTGGAGGAACTTGACCAGGTTTGTATTATTACTCTGAAGGTAGAGTGGAGGATTTTTAGATTTGAAACAGATTAGTAGCAAAGAGACCAAGAGATACTGATTAGCTGACTATATTGCCATAGTGAATCTGACAAATGATGATGGCCTGAACTGAAGCCGTGATAATGGGATAGAGAGAGGAGAACTGGTCTGAGATATGGTTAGGTGGTAGGAATAAATGGATTTGGTAATTAGATTGGTTTTATATAAAGATATTAGGAAGAGAGGAATCATGGACCACTGTTGAGAGTCTACTTTTAGGTCAACATGATTTACCTGTGAACAGTTTAGTATCAAACATAAGCCATGAACATTTTCATACTATTATAAGTTATTACCCGGGAACTTTCTAGGTATATTTGCCACAAGGGTTTTATTTTATTCTATTTTATTTTCTTTGCTTTGACTCATGATAATCATTTGGTCCTAAGCTCACCATGTTTTTCCTCTAGACTATCGAGATACGACCATTGATGTCTAGCTTCTAGGATTCAAACTCTAACATGGATAGTTACACACCTATCTACTTGAAGAGAGTTATGGCAATAATTATATTGGATCAGTGGATTAATGGAGATACTTTAATTTATAAGAGAATATCTACTTGTAGATGTCTAGCACCAATTACATTTTTACCTGCTAACTCAAGTATTAAGAAAGAGCAAAATGCAAGTATGAGTATTCTCAAGTTTTATTTGACCATTGAATGTATGAGAATAAATTTGACCTTTAGGGGAAAATGTTTAGAATAAGAGAAAGTCAAAGATAGAAATTAGGAAACAAAGTATTTTAAGACTGAGTAAAGAGGTAGGGTAAAATGAAGGAAAAAGAGAGAGTTGGTGAGAGAGTTGGTAATAGAATTAAGAAGAGAATGCTATTCTGAGCTAAAGAGGAGAGAAAAAATTAAGCAGTTAATGGTGTCAAATAACTGAGAGATCAAGCAAAATAGTAAATTTAAAATTCCCACCAGTTTTTGAATTTAAATATTATTGAGGTATAATATTAAAATAGTTTTATTAAATAATAAAAGCAGAATGATCTCTGGAGTAAGAAGGGAATGGTAAGTGAGAAAGTGCAGAAAATGAATGTCATCTGTTCTTTTAAGGACTTGGACGGTAAGATGAATCACAGAGCAAGGATTATACTCTGGAATATACAACTGAGAAAGTATCTTTAAATGGAAAAGTATAAACATGTTCCCTATGCTTAGAAGAAAAGTGTGAAGTCCAACAGAAAGGGGGTGTCATCAGTCAAGCAGGGTCCCAGTGGGGAATGAGATTATTAACACAGATAAAGCTGTCTGTCTTGGAGGTGAGGTAAGACTCCTATTGTGAGACATAATGGAAAGAATTAAAAAAAATAGGTGTGGAGAAAGATAGTAGGTTGGTAGAGAGTAGATAGATGAGTTTGAATTCTGGTAGGAGGGAAATTGATAGAGTTTGTTTCATAGCCTATTAGATTCTCAGAGGAGTATGAGGCAAGATAATGTATGAGGCTGGGACTGAGAGTTGCAGACTGAGATAGGGCTGTAAAAATATAATAAGGACTTAGAATAACTAAAAGAAGGGGCACTAAAGGGAGCAGCCTAGAAAGCAGTAAAGGGAATATCAAGCTTTACTGGAATTGTTTGGTTGAGGCCAAATATGTTTTTATCACAAGTTTAATATATTTGCAGAAGCATAGCTGTTAGTCAGCAAGGTCTTGTGATAGGAATAAGCAGTATGAATTCTTCATAAGGACAAAGAAAGCAAAGAAAGGAAGGGGGGAATAAATCTTTAGTTAGCCTCTATGTGTATTAGTCAGCTTTATACACATTGTCTCCTTTAATCATCACAAAATGTTCAGAAGTATATATTATTTCCATTGTACAGAAGAAGAATCTAGAGAAATAGTACATCAGAGGAGATCACAAGCTCCAATATCAGAAACAGGATTTTAACCTGTATATGTCTTATTTTATAATCAGTGTCCTTTCTTATAGGGCCCATATGGGGTCTCATTGATAAGATGGCTCATTATGTTGATTTTGCAAACAAAGAATAAATCAAAGTGATCTGTGAGACTGACCAAATTGCCCAAATGGCATCCTGTTATCTCACTGGTGTCTATCTTCTCAAAACTGTGAGACTACCAGATTCCAGACCTCTGGCATTGTGACCATCCCTTCAGAGAATTTTTCATTAAGAAGGACTCGGTCAGAAAGGGAGAGTGCTGGTTTTCCTTAAGAGCCAGTCACCCTCTTTTCCCTCTAATAAATTTCCTTTTCTTTCCTGACTGCCAGGCTCACTCACTTTTTCTCTGCACTCGCCTTATACTTTCAACCAAATTATGCTAGGTAAGAATAGATTCAAGGGATTAGGTCTGATAGAGTGCCTGAGAAACTATGGAAAGAGGTTCATGACACTCTATAGGAGGCAGTGATCAAAACCATCCCCAAGAAAAAGAAATACATAAAGGCAAAATGGCTGTCTGAGGAGGCCATACAAATAGCTGAGAAGAGAAGTGAAAGGCAGAGGAGAAAAGGAAATATATATCCATCTGAATGCAGAGTTCCAAAGAATAGCAAAGAGAGAAATGAAAGCCTTCCTATGTGATCAGTGCAAAGAAATAGAATAAAACAATAGAATGGGGAAGATTAGAGATCTCATCAAGAAAATTAGAGATAGCAAGGGAACATTTCAAGCAAAGATGGGCACAATAAAGGACAGAAATGGTATGGACCTAATAGAAGCAGAAGACATTAAGAAGATGTGGCAACAACACACAGAAGAAATTAAAAAAAAAAGAACTTAATGGCCCAGATAACCATGATGTTGTGATCACTCACTTAGAGCCAGACATCTTGGAGTGAAAAGTCAAGTAGGCCTTAGGAAGCATCGCTATGAGCAAAGATAGTGGAGGTGATGGAATTCCAACTGAGTTGTTTCAAATCCTATAAGATGATGCTGTGAAACTGCTGCACTCAATATGGCAGAAAATATGGAAATTTCAGCATTGGCCACAGGACTGGAAAAAGACAGCTTTCATCCCAGTCCCAAAGAAGGGCAATGTCAAAGAATGTTCAAACTACTGCACAATTGCACTCATTTCACATGCTAGCACAGCAATGCTCAAAATTCTCTAAGCCAGGCTTCAAGAGTACATAAACTGAGAACTTCCAGATGCTCAAGTTGGATTTTAAAAGGCTGAGGAACCAGAGATCAAATTGCCAACATTTATTGGATCATAGAAATAGCAAGAAAATTCCAGAAAAGCATCTACTTCTGCTTTAATGACTACGCCAAAGCCTTTGACTATGTGGATCACAGCAAACTGTAGAAAATTCTTCAAGAGATGGGAATACCAGACCATCTGACCTGCCTCCTGAGAAATCTGTATGCAGGTCAAGAAGCAACAGTTAGAACTGGACATGGAACAACAGAGTGATTCAAAATTGGGAAAGGAGTACGTCAAGGCTATATATTGTCACCCTGCTTATTTAACTTATACAGAGAGTACATCATTTGAAATGCTGGGCTGGGTGAAGCACAAGCTTGAATAAAAATTGCCAGGAGACATATTAATAACCCCCGATATTGCAAATAACACCACCCTTATGGCAGAAAGCGAAGAGGAACTAAAGAGTCTCTTGATGAAACTGAAACAGGAGTGAAAAAGCTGGCTTAAAATGCAACATTCAGAAAACAAAGATCATGATACCTGGTCCCACCACTTCACGGCAAATAGATGGGGAAACAGTGGAAATAGTGACAGACTGTTTTATTGGGCTCCAAAATTACTATAGATGGCAACTGCAACCATGAAGCTAAAAGGCGCTTGCTTCTTGGAAGAAAAGCTATGGCAAACCTAGACAATGTAGTAAAAAGCAGCCATTACTTTGCTGACAAAGTTCTGTCTAGTTGAAAGTATGGATTTTGCAGTAGTCATGTATGAATGTGAGAGTTGGACCATACAGAAGGCTTAACACTAAAGAATTGATGATTTTGAACTGTGGTGTTGGAGAAGATCCTTGAGAGTCCCTTGGACTGCAAGGAGATCAAACCAGTCAGTCCTAAAGGAAATTCATCTTGAACATTCGTCAGAAGGACTGATGCTGAAGTTGAAGCTCCAATAAAATACTTTGGCTACCTGATACAAAGGGCCAACTCATTAGAAAAGACCATAAAGATGCTGGGAAAGATTGAAGGTAGGAGGAGAAGGGGATGACAGAGGATGAGATGGTTGGATGGTATCACCAATTCAATGTACATGAGTTTGAGCAAGTTCTGGGAGATGGTAAAGGACAGGGAAGGCTGGCGTGTTGGTGTCCACTGAGTCACAAAGAGTGGGACATGACTGAGTGACTGAATAGCAACAACAAAGAATCATGATTTATCTGAAACCATGAACCAGTGGTTCTAGATAGAGTGAAGAGAGCAGATAAAACAGACAGGGATTTTAAAGAATAGGACAGAATAGGATCAAGAGAAAGGGTAATTAAGTGTTATTGAATAATTAGTGCTTTTGGTAATAGCCATAGAGGATATAAAAGAAGAGAAGGATATAGCCAGAAAGTGGGAATTGGAAGGTCGAAATTCCAAAGGTGAAGAACTTCCAAGTGACCAAGAATGCTAATATGAGGTCCTAAGAGTCCTTCCTTATAGTAAAGGGCTCCATAGCTCAACAAACAGTGATATTAGGACATTGATTAAGTTAGCCATCTAACCATGTGAAAATTGAAATAGTCTTAAAATGGAAGGGTTGGCAAAGAAGAGGATGAATCTCATCATTAAGATAAGGATATGCATTATCACTCTGCACTTTTAGATGCCACCTTTGGAAATTTGAAATCTTCTCCAGCTACTTAGAGACAAGAACATCTGGAATAGATGAAGAAGAGTTTTGTTTATGGTTTGTTTTTAACCAAGGCTTCCCTGGTGGCTCAGAGGTTAAAGCGTCTGCCTGCAATGCGGGAGACCCGGGTTCGATCCCTGGGTCGGGAAGATTCCCCTGGAGAAGGAAATGGCAATCCACTCCAGTATTCTTGCCTGGAGAATCCCACGGACGGAGAAGCCTAGTAGGTTACGGACGGAGAAGCCTAGTAGGTTACAGTCCACGGGGTCGCAAAGAGTCGGACACGACTGAGCGACTTCACCTTCACCTTTAACCTTTACTTTTAGTCAAATTTCTGCTCCCAGTTAATCTTTCATTAAACTGTAAAATTACACATTTTTGGTAATCTTTTAATAAGTTTTGTCTAAACCTGGGAACCTTTCTTCTTTTTCTTTTCAGCACTAATAAGTGATTTTTAAGTCTCTTTAGTTCATGTTGGGTAACAGTGATTAAAGCAGGATGGCTTATTTTAGTGGAAAATTGGGAAATTGCTTTTCTTTGCTGTCTTGCCTCTCCCCCTTTATTTTGTAGTACAGAATAATGGAATAGATTAATCCTGCTCAATTTACAGTGCTGCATTATTAACCAAAGCTGTCATTTTAAAGTTTGTTTATAATTATGGCTCGAGAAACTGTAGATAAATGATTTTACTATAGTGGATTTATACTAAGTCAAATTACTGGGAAGAAATAAATCTCTGTGCTTCTAATTACAACACTTTCCATTATTATTCGAGAAGAAGATTATTTCTTTGGGTGCCAAGGATATGAAAAGCATTCTTATTCTTCCTTTAACAGAAGCAAAAAAGGAGAATGCTAAAACCAATAATAAAAGTCCAAAGATGACCTAAGCACAGTTTCCTGTGTAGAAGAATAAGTCCCAGAACCACAGATCTGCTGGTTACCTCCCACTGTGTGCTATTCTTTCAGTATCATCATGTATACCTTTAATGTCGCTATTATTTTCATCAACATCTCTGGTTAAAGTCTTCTGGACATCATCTTTGGCTGGAAAGATCTAGTACCACAACTAATAACGTAAAATAGAGTGTTACAATATCATTAAGTGGCACTTATAAATGGGAGCCAAGTTTTATCTTTTACCATCAGAAACTGCATTAACAGCATCTTTCCTTAGGCAAAAAGGAGGCTCTTAATATGCAATCTATTAATAATTATCATGTATGCCCTACAGTTCCATTTTGTCCTTTGAATTTACTCTTTGATTTTTTAATTTAGTCTTGTTCAGTATATTTTCTAAAGGTGCTATAATGGACCATTTATTTCATTATCCTTGAATATACTGTTTTTTCAGATTGTGTTTAGATTCCTTGTGTTGCTCATGATTAGGTGGAATGAAAAGGAAGCAAGTTAGTGGTATTAATAAATTAATGAGCATAAGGGTAAATCTGGAGACTTAAATTTTTTATATTATTGTAAAAATCAATGAAGATAAAAGTCAACACTTTGGGTTGCTAAATACATAAAAATTTAATTTCAAACCCGTGTAACCATTGTGTGGTGCTTTTGAGTATGAAATGGAACAATGTCAATAATTAAGCCAGGGCAACAGAATTGATCTAGGATTGTCCTAGGGAAACCAAATGCATGGTCACTCTGCTTTTATGCCTCTTACACCATTTCATGCTAATTTATGATTATTTACAATGATTCCTTATCTGGTTTTGGTTAGCTGAAAGCTTTCTTAATGTGATGCTATTTCTCTCTACGTGCCATTATATTTTCCACAGTGATTTGCATGTAATACATTTCCCCAATGAAAGATATTTGAAGTAGGAATCAGTATCTTCTACTGCAATGTGACAGGATGGCATATAGTGACTTGAGTTTCACATGAAAGAAGTTTTTCTGATGTCCTGCTTCTTTCCTTTGTATGGTAAACCTGTCACAACTGTTATTACCTTCCAGAACTCTGTCTAAATTTTTTATCTTAAACACATTTAGAAGTAATATTTTTGTGTATTGTTATCTGTTATCAGATATACGTTCCACTTGGCCTCCAGATGTTGAGTGTATGAGTTCTCATCCCAAATACATCCATTTTATACAAGATCAAATCCTTGGTAATCTCTGTAAAATATTTTCTGTCTTTTCACTCAGCTATAACTGATTCAATTTACAGAGCAGTTACAAGTGAAGGAATACTTATTTTTCAAGTATATTTGGACATTTCATGGAATTCTAGAACTTTAAGTGGAAAAAACTCAATCAAATTTTGCTTAAGTCAACTACCATACTTTTTGGGCTGCTAAGATCCTGACAATTAAAATTACTTATCCTAGGTCAAAGAGTGGTGGAACACAGATTGGAATCAATAACTCCTATACATTTATATTTTAAATCGTTATATATGGATTGTAAAGATTTCCTTGGAGCAGGAAATGGCAACCCACTCCAGTGTTCTTGCCTGGAGAATCCCAGGGACAGAGGAGCCTGGTGGGCTGCCGTCTATGGGGTCGCACAGAGTCGGACACGACTGAAGCGATTTAGCAGCAGCAGCAGCAAAGATTTCCTATTTAGGAAAAAAAAAAAAAAAACTTTTTGGATAGTTCTGGCTAGAAACTCAACATTAAAAAAAACTAAGATCATGGCATAAAGTCCCATCACTTTATGGCAAATAGAAGGGAAAACAGTGAAAGCAATGGCAGATTTTATTTTCTTGGGCTCCAAAATCTCTACAGACAGTGAGTGCAGCCATGAAGTTAAAAGTTGCTTGCTCCTTGGAGCAGGAGACATAGGTTCAGTCTCTGGGATGGGAAGACCTTCTGGAGAAGAAAATGGCTACCCACTCCAGTATTCTTGGAGAAAATTCCATGGACAGAAGAGCCTGGTGGGATACAGCCCATGGGATTGCAAAGAGTCAGACACAACTGAGCATGTACGTGACATCTGAATGAAAGCTGTGACAAACCTATACAGCATATTAAGCAAAGACATCACTGTGCTGACAAAGGTTTGTATGGTTTTTCTAGTAGTCATGAATGGATGTGAGAGTTGAACCATAAAGAAGGCTGTGCACCAAAGAATTGATGCTTTTGAGCTGTGGTGCTGGAAAAGATTCTTGAGAGTCCCTTGGACAGCAAGGAGATCAAACCAGTCAGTCCTAAAGGAAATCAACCCTGAATTTTCTTTGGAAAGACTGATGCTGAAGCTGAAGCTCCAATCCTTTGGCCATCTGATGTGAAGAGTCGACTACTTAGAAAAGAACATGATGTTGGGAAAGATTGAAGGCAGGAGGAGAAGGGGAAGACAAAAGATGAGATGGTTGGATGGCATCACCCACTCAAAGGGCATGAGTTTGAGCAAACTCTGGGAGATAGTGAAGGACAGGGTAGCCTGGCATGCTGCGTTCTGTGTGGTCACAAAGAGTCAGACATGACTTAGCGACTGGACAACAACAACAACACATCTTCTGCAATGATCAAAAGTTTGACTATAGTGGTTTAACCAAATAAAAGTGATTTTTCTTGAATAAAAACTTAAGTGATATAGAGATGATATAGTAGGTTTAAAACATCAATATTTCAGTCTCCTACTATCTTTCTGCCCCCTTGTACACAGCCTGTAGTTTAAGTCTCTTGATTTTCTTATAATCTCAAAGAATTTACCCAGTTTACATATTTCATCCAATTTTTAGGCAGGAAGAATAAGTATGGAATGAGGAGGAAGGACAGTACCAGAAGTCTCTAAGACTTCTGCATGAACCTCATTGGCAACCTGTGGATGTGAGAAAGGGTGGGACATGTGAGCTGTTTCTTTTTAAACTGACACCTTGCCACTCAAAAACCCCTACTATATTTTTCTATTAAGGAAAGAGAATAATTGAATGTTCAGTAAGCATCTAGCAGTGTCTGTTATAATTGGCTTAAATAGAAAGGGAATTTATGAAATTATCTCAGTGTATCTGGGAAGATCATGGAGTCTGACTCAAACCATGGGGTCAGGAGTGACATTCAAGCAAGCCTCACTGTCATTCTGGTACAAATCCCATTCCTGCTACTTGACACTAGCATCTCATCATTCAGGGACTTGATCATTCATTATCCATTCTACATGTGCTTTCCTCAAGGAGCTAGACCTGCAACTTTTTTCCTGCAAACTTTCTTTTTCACATTGATAATCTGCCAAACTTATGCCAAATTCAGCCAAACTTGGTTGCTAATAACTGAAGATGATCTGAAACTATGTTGATATCTTACCACTTTTTCTGGTACTTTTACATCCACAGGTCCTTCTATAGTTTTATGCAAGGAAATTAGTAATGTGGAGAGTTTAGGTTCCACTGCAAGGCAATAGTATAGAAATGTTTTAGGAGACATAGTCTTTTGTAAAGTTTCTGAGAGAACATTAAGTAGGGTGTTAACCTCAGTATTGTGATATATCATAGGGAGAGAGCATATGATTTTGGTTTTTGGAGTCAGAAGTTCCAGATTAACATCCAACTACCACTATAACTATTATCCAAGTGTTTTTAATCAGTGTTTCAGAGGTAAAAGGGAGAAAAGTAAGCCTTCCTCGATAAGCTATTCTGAAAGTCAGAAACAATTTTGTGTGTGACTACACTGTCATAAACTGTAAGGGTAGTGCCCTTTATGTGCTAACTTTTGTTAGTAAAAGATAGAAATATGTACATTGAAAAATAATTGCCAACAGATGGCCAACAGACGTGAAAAGTTACGTGACCTCACTAATAGTCAAGATCATTAATCATAAGAGAAATGCAAATAAAAACTACAGTAAGATATCACCTCACATCTGTTAGAATGACTATTATCTGAAATACAATAAACCACAAGTATTAGTGAGGATATGGAGAAAAGGAACCACTGTGTATGCATTATTGGTGGGAATATGAATTGGTGCAGCCACCATGGAAAACAGGATGAAGATGCCTCACAAAACTAAACATAGAACTGTCATATGATCCAACAATTTAAATCCAAAGGAAAAAAACCTCTAATTTGAAAAGATATATGCACCCGTATATTTATTTCAGCATTATTTGCAATTGCCAAGATATGGAATCAACCCAAGCGTCCATCAATAGATGAATGGTTAAAGATGATGTGGTGTATATGGTGTGTGTGTATATATATATAGTGTATATATATATGGTGTGTGTGTATATATATATATAGTATATATATATATAGTGTATATATATATAGTATGTATATATATAGTGTATATATATATAGTGTGTATATATATATATATGAATGTATGCATGTGTGTGTGTTTGTTTAATTCTGTATCTATATGAGATGATGGATGTTTACTAAACTTATTGTGATCATTTATTGACAAAATCAAATAAATGTGCTGTACCTTAAACTTGTGCTATATGTCATTTCTATCTCAATGTAACTGGAAGAAAAAAAAAAAAAAACAAATACTGGATAAAATAACTGAGGTGGGATATTGGAAAAGGGAAACTTCTGTGGGACCTAAAAGGGAGGAATCACTGATTTTAGTATCCAGTCAAAAACAGCATTAGAGCATACCAGTGTCTTCCTCTACTGTACTGCAGGCATGCTGCTGCTGCTGCTAAGTCGCTTCAGTCGTGTCCGACTCTGTGCGACCCCATAACGGCAGCCCACCAGGCTTCCCCATCCCTGGGATTCTCCAGGCAAGAACACTGGAGTGGGGTGCCATTTCCTTCTCCAATTCATGAAAGTGAAAAGTAAAAGTGAAGTCGCTCAGTCGTGTCTGACTCTTAGTGACCCCACGGACTGTAGCCCACCAGGCTCCTCCATCCATGGGATTTTCCAGGCAAGAGTACTGGAGTGGGGTGCCATTGCCTTCTCTGACTGCAGGCATGGGTTTCCAAAACTCATTAATAGAATTTCATAACTTTCATTTGGCAGTATTCGGTTGAAAGCAACAAAGAAAATACGTTGTCTTTATTGTCTAGTACTGTCTTCTTTAGATGGCTTTTCACATTTCTTCCCTCAGCTTCAGTATACCTAATTCATAAAATAGAGGTCATATTTAACCTGAAAGGGGTCAGTATATGGGAAGGCAGGTTTTGTCATGGTACTTTCTTGCCAAACATTTAAGCTTCTGTTTTGTTCAACTCCTCATTCACCAGTTTTAGAAACTCAGTATCGTTAGATTCTTTCTGGATCTATTAGGTCAAAGTCTGAGCTTTTGGGACATGAGCATGTCTTGGGACTTTCTTTGTGTGACTCAATGCAGGAGAAAGTTTGTCATAAACAATTGACTGAATGGGGATGGTTTCTGTTGATTTAAAAAGACTACAGTGTCAGAATTTGACTGTGAGCAATCTGATGTTTTTATAACTCTATAGACATAAAGAGGACTGCAATAATTTATTTAGTGTGTTCTATCTCTTGTGAACACCTACTCTGCATATGTCATGGCATGAAAACCATTAAATATAGTATCTTTTCAAATTCTCCTTACAATTCTATGATGCAGGTAAAACCTCTCGGAGATGAGGGATGTCATTCATGTGCTTAGCTGCTCAGTTGTGTCTGACTCTTTGTGATCCCATGGGCTGTAGCCTGCCAGGTTTTTCTGTCTATAGGATTTTTCAGGCAAGAATACTGGAGTGAGTTGCCATTTCCCTCCTCCAGGGGATCTTCCCTACCCAGACATCAAACCCATGTCTCCTGTGTCTCCTGCATTGTAGGTGAATTCTTTACCTGCTGAGCCATCAGGGAAGTCACAGATCAGGAAACTGAGACCCAAGGAAGGTAAGTAACTCACCCAAAATTCTCCTAGTAGTACATGGTGAAACCAGGGTTTAAACCCATGTCTGGATGACATCAACATTTTTTGTAGCTAATGATTACATTATTCTGTTTATTTTGATATTTAGAATATCTTTTCCATCAACCATTAAAATTAAGACCAAAATAAATAAATAGATAAATGAATCAAATACTTCTAGGAAGAGGTACTGCTTTCCTTGAAGACAAACATCCCTTTTCTATATTTCTGGTGAAAGTAATGCCACCAAACAAAGAAAAAGCCCACAGGTATTTAGGTAAATTCAGTTATTTGTTGATATTAGAAAACAGAAGAGGTAGATTTAGCTACAGATTCAACTAACAACATTTAATATGTTTGCTAATTGAGAACTTAGAAATCTAACCTCAGTAATTTAAAAGAGGTTTTTCACAGAAAAAGTCCTGGTAGGAGGGCAACATATTAACACAAGAGAGATTATGCATTTATAGTAGCACCCAGAGGGAAAAGAGGGTAATAAAGCAGGAAAAAAAAAAAAAAAAAAAGGCAGAGGAAGAGAAAACATTTCAAAGTATTCTATGTCTATTTCATGAAAAAAAAAAAAAAGCACTGCCCATCTCATCAACAAAACACTTTTAATTAGAGCTTTGTTAACCTTCAGTATTCACCAATCTGTGAACCAATCTTTTAGTTACAAATAATCTGAATCTCTCAGACTTTGGATCCTCACAACTGACTCAGGCATGTGGAAGATTATCCTTTGATGTTGCAGCTTGTATCTGAGGCAGATTTAAAATTCCACTGCATTTTTATTCATAATTGTTTCTAATTTTTACTTTTCAAATCTTCCCTGAATAATTGGCTGTCTCCTATGTACAGAGTCTGGTGGTTTGATCAACTAGTCCCACAAAATGTATGGATAGCAGGGGGCAGACTTCTCCAAGTCATGGCCCAGGAGTAATTTGCATCATGTTTGAGACTACCTGATGCCACCAGTAAAGGAGATACTCAAAAAGGATTTCTCAGTCTTTGATATTTCAGGAACTGTGGAACAACTGAAGGCTGGAGTGTCATTAACCGATGAGATTTGTTCAAGTCATGCCATTCCTCCAACTCTACCAGTTTAATTGGTATGTCAGTCCATGGATCCATCCTGTGATAAAAGGCCAAATATCTACTAATTCTCCCAGCCTGACTGTCGAGTTGAAAGGAACTCGGAGTTGCTTGTAGACAATGAAACCATTCAGTGAAACTTGCTACTGAAGTTGACAAAGAAGCAGACTTGAGTGTTGGAACAGTATTTCCACATGCATTATTCTAGTTGTCAGATGAATTACCAAAAGAGAATTGGAGGAACTGTGTGGCCACAAGCTTATGTCATGCGTTTCTTTTCTTTCCTTTTTTCCCCTTTAAGAATAATTAAAAGTCACAAACAAATCCAAATGTTCTTGGGTAAGGCAAGATTTCACTTTATAAAATGGGGAAAAAAGGTTTGGAAAGGAAAAAGTATATATATATATATCTATATATATATTAAACAAAATTAGTGTCTTGAAATCAGGTTTCTTTTATGTTTGTTTTTGTTTGTTTGGCTCCACTAATGCTCTCTCAGCTAACGTGCCCTGCCTGTTGCATGCATTCTGCAGTATCTGTTATTGAATCTGACATGGCCTGGTGAACTGTTTGACCCATAATATCTGCCATAAAATGTTTAAATGATAGGATTAGACTGTTAAAAAGAATCAAAATAAGTATATCAAGTGGGATGTTAAATAGCCCTTAAATCATGGTTGGAGGCACATTTGTCCATAAGTGGACAAGAAGGTAAAGAGAGTAGGGATTTCTAGATACATTACAAAAGGCATGAGACACATCTCTGCATCCTGGGCTGCTTGACCAGATATCAAATAAGTAGTTGGAGTCTGTCATAAATTCAGGTGATTGAAGAAAAGGATGAACATGTGTCAATGAAA
>SJYT01041574.1:51645-112227 GCA_006410635.1 Cephalophus harveyi
TTCATTCTTTCTGGACTTATTTCTCCACTGATCTCCAGTAGCATATTGGGCACCTAATGACCTGGGGAGTTCCTCTTTTGGTATCCTATCATTTTGCCTGTTCATACTGTTCATGGGGTTCTCAAGGCAAGAATACTGAAGTGGCTTGCCATTCCCTTCTCCAGTGGACCACATTCTTAGATTACATTTTCACTATCACTCTGCCAAGAAGAATGATGTTGCAAACTGAACTAAACCAATTTGATCATCTGCAGCTATTAGATTCCTTTTGGTAAACTTGGTTTCTTGATCTCCAAAATCACTGTGGATGGTGACTGCAGCCATGAAATTGAAAGATACTTGCTCCTTGGAAGAAAAATTATGACAAACCTAAACAGCATATTAAAGAGCAGAGACATTACTTTGCAGACAAAGGTCCATCTAGTCAAAGCTATGGTTTTTCAAGTAGTCAAGTGTGGGTGTGAGAGCTGGACCATAAAGAAAACTGAGCACTGAAGAATTGATGCTTTTAAACGTGGTGTTGGAGAAGACTCTTGAGAATCCCTTGGACCACAAGGAGATGAAACCAGTCAATCCTAAAGGAAATCAGTCCTTAATATTCTTTGGAAGGTCTGATGTTGAACTGAAGCTCCAATCCTTTGGCTACCTGATGGGAAGAGTTGATACATTGAAAAAGACCCTGATGCTGGGAAATATGGAAGACAAAAAGAGAAGAGGGCAGCAGTGGGTGAGATTGTTCTATAGCATCACTGACTCAATGGACATGAATCTGAAAAAACTGCATGAGGTATTGAAGGACAGTAAGATCTGCTGTTCTGCAGTCCATGGGGTTGCTAAGAGTCAGACGTGACTTAGCAACTGAACAACAATAAGTAGCCTCCAATAGTTAGAGGCAGATGATGTTTGAGGGTTCACTTCATAACAAGTTCATACAAAAACAAGTCTAGAATATAATCATGACATAAGTTTAAGAAGACACCAAGTCCTCAGACAAAGTGCATTATGGCTTCATTAAAGCCCCAGTTTTATTTTTGATGATTCAGCTGTGATAATCATGTGTTGGAAAGATTCACCTCTCATTACTGTTGAGAAGCAAAAGTTCTCTAAAGTAGATATACATAGGACCATTTATGAATCAAGCTGAAAGTAGAATTTCTAAGGACAAGATTACTCTGCTTCCTTGAGTTTTATGACTTATTTATTCAAAGGCAGGGACATCTCTAAAGTACTTTTACTGAAATTCCTGCATCTTGAAAACTACCAACTCACTAATGAAAACCCATCTCTAATATCCATTATGTTTATTAACAGCCAATAATTTAACTTTAAAATCCAATTTTATTATTTGTTCATGCTAGTTAATAAATATTCTAGTGTTGATTACTAACTATTCCAAAGATAGTTGGAATGCTATCATCAGTTGACTCAGAGTTAGTCCTTGGAGTCTGCAGTCTAAATTGGTGCAAATTGATCACCATTCGGGATAGATTAAGTTAACACACGTTTATATCTCACTGTCTAAACTATCTTGTGTTTCTCATTTGCTCAGTCATGTCTGACTCTGCAACCCCATGAACTGCAGCACACCAGGCTTCCCTGTCCTTGACCATCTCCTAGAGCTTTCTCAAACTCATGTCCATTGAGTTGGTGATGCCATCCAAGCATTTCATCCTCTGTTATCTGCTTCTCCTCATGCCTTCAATCTTTCCAGCATCAGGGTCTTTTCTAATGAGTCGACTCTTTGCATTAGGTTGCCAGGGTATTGGAGCTTCAGTTTCAACATCAGTCCTTCCATTGAATACTCAGGGTTGATTTCCTTTAGAATGGATTGGTTTGATCTCTTTACTATCCAAGGGACTCTCAAGAGTCTTCTCCAACACCACAGTTCAAAAACATCAATTCTTCAACATTGAACTTTCTTTTTAGTCCAACTCTCACATCCATACATGACTACTGGAAAAACCATAGCCTTGACTAGACGGACCTTTGTTGACAAAGCAATGTCTCTGTTTTTAATATGCTGTCTAGGTTTGTCATAACTTTTCCTCCAAGGAGCAAGAATCTTATAATTTAATGGCTACAGTCATCTGCACTGATTTTAGAACCCCCCCAAATAAAGTCTGTTTCCATTTTCCCCCATTTATTTCCCCCATCTATTTGCCATGAAGTGACAGGACTGGATGCCATGATTTTTGTTTTTTTTTTTTTTTTAATGTTGAGTTTTAAGCCAATTTTTTCACTTTCCTCTTTCACTTTCATCAAGAGGCTCTTTAGTTCTTCTTTGCTTTCTGCCATAAGGGTGGTATCATCTGCATATCTGAGGTTATTGATATTTCTCCTGGAAATCTTGATTCCAACTCATGCTTGATCCAGCTCATATTTCTCATGATGTATTTGGCATATAAGTTAAATAAGCAGGGTGACAATATACAGCCTTGATGTACTCCTTTTCCTATTTGGAACCAGTCTGTTGTTCCATGTCCAGTTCTAACTATTGCTTCTTGACCTGCAAACAAGTTTCTCAGGAGGCAGCTGAGGTTGTCTGGTATTCCCATCTCTTGAAGAATTTTCAACAGTTTGTTGTGATCCACGTGGTCAAAGGCTTTAGCGTAGTCAATGAAGCAGAAGTAGATGCTTTTTCTGGAATTCTCTTGCTTTTTCTATGATCCAATGGAGTTGTCAATTTGATCTCTGGTTCCTCTGCATTTTATAAATCCAGTTTGAACATCTGGAAGTTCTCAGTTCATGTACTGTTGAAGCCTGACTTGGAGAATTTTGAGGATTACTTTGCCAGTGTGTGAGATGAGTGCAATTGTGTGCTATCTGAGCATTCTTTGACGTTGCCCTTCTTTGGGATTGGAATGAAAAACTGACCCTTTCCAGTTCTGTGGCCACTGCTGAGTTTTCCATATTTGCTGGCATATTGAGTGCAGCTCTTTAACAGCAACATCTTTTAGGATTTGAAATTGTCAACTGGAATTCTATCACCTCCTCTAGCTTTGCTTGTAGTGTTGCTTCCTAATGCCCACTTGACTTTGCACTCAAAGATGTCTGGCTCTAGGTGAATGATCACACCATAGTGGTTATCTGGGTCATGAAGATCTTTTTTATATAGTTCTTCTGTGTATTGTTGCCACCTCTTTTTAATGTCTTTTGCTTCTGTTAGATCCATACCATTTCTGTCCTTTATTGTGCTCATCTTTGCAAGAAATATTCCCTTGGTATCTCTAATTTTGCCAAAGATTTTTAATCTTTCTTATTATATTGTTTTAATATTAATTACAGACCAAATAACATGTGAGCATGCTCAGTCACTTCAGTTGTGTCCGATTCTTTGTGACCCTATTGACTGTGGCCCTCCTCCAGGGGCTATTCCTGACCTAGGAATGGAAGCTGTGTCTCCTATGTCTCCTGTATTGCAGGTGGATTCTTATCCCACTGAGCCCACCTGAGAAGCCCTTATCAAGAAACATATTACCTCTGAATATTTCAAAATGCTTCTCTAAAATTAAGAATACCTTCTTTAAAAACAAAAACAATAATGTAACACTTAATGAAGGGTATTAAAATTAACTAATACCCGATGCATCATAAAATTTTCCTAATTACCTTTATATATTTTTTCCTGATTATGTCTTAACTAAGATCTACTGATCACAACTTTTATGTCCCTTTGGTTTTTTTTCTTCAGTAGCACCTTTCTGTAAAGAAACTCCCTTGAGCTGAATAATGATTGTCTTAGAAAGTGTTCCATCTCCATCTTCCATATTTAACTGATCATCCTTGTAGTGATTATTCTTCCTCTATAATTCCTGGAATTTCTTTAAATTAAAATTTAAATTAAGGGCCTCATTAAAGTAAATAAAATATTTTTAGAAAAAGACTCTGTATACTTTATGAGGATTTAGTTTTTAGTGTCATTATAGACTCAAGGCTTTTTATAGGTTCAATACATAAAAGTATAAATTCTATTTTGATACCTAAATTGTTACACTTTTATCTCATTTAAACCTCTTTAATTTGGCTCCTTGACTCCCATGTCCTCACTGCATGACCCATTTCATCTTTGAACATTTCCTTCCAACAGTTCAGTTCAGCCGCTCAGTGGTGTTTGACTCTGCAACCCCATGGACTGCAGCATGTCAGACTTCCCTGTCCATCACCAACTCCTGGAGCTTGCTCAAACTCATGTCCATTGAGTGGTGATGCCATCCAACCATCTCATCCACTGTCTCCCACTGCTCCTCCTGCCTTTAGTCTTTCCCAGCATCAGGGTCTTTTCCAATGAGTCAGTTCTTCCCATCAGGTGGCAAAAGTATTGGAGTTTCAGCTTCAGCATCAGTCCTTCCAATGAATATTCAGAACTGATTTACTTTATGATTGTAATCAATGTAACTAACTAATTTATCCATTCCTTTCAAAGAAGGAGATAAATAAAAGAATGCCTTGTTCCTGAATTGCTCTTTATTTTAGGGTAAAAGTTTTTCTTGGAAAAATGGTGAAAATTAAAAAAAAAATTATCTTCAAAAGTGAATGTCATAATAGTAGTATAACTCAAATATTTTTGGATGTTTGAGTTACTATACCTTAGCAGCATCATCTCTTAGGACTTGAAATAACTCAACTGGACTTCCATCACCTCCACTAGCTTTGTTTATAGTGATGGTTCCTAAGGTCCACTTGACTTTGCATTCCAGGATGTCTGGCTCTAGATGAGTGATCATACCATTGTGGTTATCTGGGTCATGAAGATCTTTTCTGTATAGTTCTTCTGTGTATTCTTGCCACCTCTTCTTAATATCTTCTGCTTCTAAATTCAACTTGGATCATCTCTGCTCTAGACATGTGGTCAGCCTTTACTTGGAGAAGCCCTGGTGCTTGGAAAATGATACTAGAGACTAAATTTCAGCACTAGTTGCATGTTAGTTGGTGGTTTGGGTGGCATGCATACATATTCTCCAAAAAAATTAAAGAACAGAAATTTTATTTTTGAAACATCATTAAGAACTAGTTTTGTAATAGTTGGAAGCAGAAATTTCAATTACCCTAAAAAGTAACTTAGCATTGTGTTCTATCTAAATCTTTTTGTAGATTTGCTGTTTCACAAGCACTCATTTTAAAAGTACATTTGAAAGCAGTATAAGCTAGTAAGTGTTAGTACCTCAGTCATGTCCAATTCTTTGTGACCCCATGGACTATAGCCCACCAGGCTCCTCTGGCCATGGAATTCTCCAGGCAAGAGTACTAGAATGGGTAGCCCTTCCTTTCTCCAGAGGATCTTCCTGACCCAGGGATCAGATCCAGGCCCCTTGCATTGCAGGCAGAATCTTTACTATCTGAGCCCACCAGGGAAGCCCTGCAAACAGTAAGCATGTTATCTTTTACCTTGTTTCCAGAATACTTCCTGTGGAAACTTGCTTAAAGAAAGTCTATTTTAGATTTTTTTTTTCTAAAGGTAAAAATCTGCTTCTTGTATTAATTACTAAAATACTAACATGGCTAGAATTACCATTCTGATTCCCTCCCTTGGTCAGAATAAGCACCATTCCACATGTTACAGAGTGAAATTTGCACTCTTGTGTTTTTCACAGCCCTTTCTACCAGTCTCATTTCTTGCCCTTCCCACTTTGTTCCCTTCACCGTGGTGACAGCAAATTTTTGCATCCTATGGACATACTGCCATCTTTCACACATTTCTATTTATTCAGGTTATTTCCAAAACCTAGAAGCTGTTTCTATTTCTTCCCTCTCTCTCTCTCTTTTTTTTTTTTTTTTTTTTACTTTATCCCAATCTCTTAATGTATAGAATATAATGTAGGTTCTAAAAGTGTGGTCCATGTATCAGCAGCATTAATATCACTTGGGAAATTCTCAGAAATGCAGATTTTCAGGCCCTGTCACTGGGCCTGCTAAATACAAAATTCTGAGGAAGGGACCTAGACATCTGCATTTCTGACAGGTTCTTGATTCTGATGAGAGCTAAAATTTGAGAATCTTCATATAAGTTTACTTAATCAACCCAGTCACAGTTCTATAACCAAGCCTCAAGGAGAGCTAGAGCAATGATTCCTTGTTTTCTAGAATTCAGCAGTTTATTTACTAATTGACAGGGTATCTAATATAAATGACTCTCAACATTGGAAATATAACCAGCCCACCCTAAAGGAAATCAGTCCTGAATATTCATTGGAAGGACTGATGTCGAAGCTGAAACACCAATACTTTGCCACCTGGTGTGAAGAGCTGACTCATTTGAAAAGACCCTGATGCTGGGAAAGATTGAGTGCAGGAGGAGAAGGGGATGACAGAGGATGAGATGGTTGGATGGCATCACCGACTCAATGGACATGAATTTGAGTAAACTCCGGAAGTTGGTAATGGATAGGGAGGCCTGGCATGCTGCAGTCCATGGGGTCACAAAGAGTCAGACATGACTGAGCGACTGAGCTGAAGTGAACAACATTGGCTGTGCTTTGGAAAATCACCTAAGCAGCTTTTGTATAAACAATAAAACCTCAAAACCCTGGAGATCCTGGGTTAGAGTTCAGCCTGGACACTGGAATTTTGAAAAGCTCCCTGAGTGATTTGAATGTGCATCCCGTTTTGAGATTCACTGCCCTTTCGATTTCCCCATCTGGTCATTACCTCTGAAGGAAGTGTTCATTGTCACCTCTGTGGATATCTCGTCTATGACTATCACTCATCTCTTCTTTGATAGTAGTTTTTCCTACTGCTTCCATGTCTGTCATCCTCTATCAAGACTTTGTACTGAAAGCTCTGAAAATGAAGATTTTGTCCCAGTTCACCTCTTCAAAGTTTGCCATTGTCCCACGGATCTGTCCTCTTAATGATTATCCTTTTGCTTGGGCACCAGACTCCAGGTCCAGCCAGCTGTGGACAGTAGCAATGGTGTCAAACGCCCATCTCAGGTGTTAACTCCTCCTGACAAATCCAGTTTCATTTTTCTTTTGATGTTTTCAATAAAGTACATTGTACTGGAATATTTTATTATCTTTTTTCCTCCAAGAAGATTGTTACTCTCTTGACATCAGGGATGTGTTTTCTTACCATTTTACTGCTCACCTTCAAACTAAATCTCTTTTTTTTTCCACCAGCCAACATACATTTATATTGTTGTAATTGATGTATATACCATTTGAAATCTTTAAAATTTCTTGACATTAATGATTTCTGTGTTATCCCCTAAATATACTTCTGTATGTACAAACTTTCTCATTTTTATATATGTTTACTTTTTTGGTTGTTTATTATTTATAACATTGTGACTGCTTCTTTTTATTTGACTACTTCTGTTTTTCCTTCTGTGGCATTTAGTCGGAAGTGAATTAATGTTAGCTTTGGCTCAGTCCTGGTTCTATCACTTATAATAGGTATGACCTTAAGAAACCTCATCCCATCTATAAAATGAGGGTAGCATGAAGGAAAACACCTATTTCATTGAGTTTATATGAAATTTGTATGAGCTGTCATCGTGCTCTGCAATAGGAAATGCTGAATAGTTATTACATGCAACTATTGTTATTTTTGTTGCAAAGCACAAATGTTTTAAAATACTAATTTACTTTAAAATCTCACCTAGTATTTATTATTTAACCACATCAGCACTGGGAATTATCATTTCAAAGTATAGCAGTGTACACAAGAAAAATTTCCTAGTTTAGTACTTGTAGAATGGTTGCCAATTTTTTTTTACTGTTACTCCATTTAACAAGTCAGAACTAGCTTTCTTCTGTAGGTATCAGTTCAGTTCAGTTCAGTCGCTCAGTCATGTCCGACTCTTGAGACCCCATGAATCGCAGCACGCCAGGCCTCCCTGTCCATCACCACCTCCCGGAGTTCACCCAAACTGATGTGCATCGAGTCAGTGATGCCATCCAGCCATCTCATCCTCTGTCATCCCCTTCTCTTCCTGCCCCCAATCCCTCCAAGCATCAGAGTCTTTTCCAATGAGTCAACTCTTCGCATGAGGTGGCCAAAGTACTAGAGTTTCAGCTTTAGCATCATTCTTTCCAAAGAACACCCAGGGCTGATCTCCATTAGAATGGACTGGTTGGGTCTGTAGGTATATTTACTATTATATATCTTCTTTGAATGACCAGTTCTTTGAAAATTCTTTGTCTTATTTTATAATCTCATTAGTTTAATTTTATTGTTTTCTCATTGCACATTTATTCTTTATATGTTTCAATTAGACAAGTATTCTCTCTCATATATTTCCTCTCCTTCTACAATTTTTTACTGAGCATAGAAATTGATTCTCAGTTTTCTATTGAGAATCAAACAGGACAAGAGCATCAACTTTGAAAGAATGGAGTTCATCTTAATATTTTTTTTCTTTTTTCTTTTCAGTTTGACATTAGAACAACCCAAAGAAGAAATTAGAATGTTTGTCAATGAAAATTATCAACATAGGTTGGATCGTTTCTCAGCAAAGAGATTGTAGAGGATATTCAAGTGTCAAATGGTTATTTACCTCTAGGATTTATCCTGACAGCAGCTTTGTGATTTGTGTATATTTATAGTTATATTATCAGATGGTATTGGTTAATTTTCCTTCTCAAACCACTATTTCTATGTCATCTAGCTGTGTGTTCTGATCTTTTTTTGTTTTTTTTTATGTGTATTTACTCAACTTGACTTTCAGCTGCTTAAGAGAAGGGGCTGTATGATTAATTTATCTTTACTATATAGTATAATATCTAATATACAGTAAACAATAAATAATTATTTGTTTAAAAAATGAAGAAAACATGCAAAGAAAAATAGAGAAATGAAAAAAAATTTAATGTGTGGGTATTTGCTGGTGCAAAGTGATCTTTATGGCTGCTCTAAAATCTCACCAACTAATTTTTTCAATAACAGAAACATCAAGATTTTGTTCCTTTATAGAGAAAAATTTGATACATATATATATATATCAGTTCATTTCAGTCACTCTGTCATGTTCGACTCTTTGCGACCCCATGAATCGCAGCACGCCAGGCCTCCCTGTCCATCACTAACTCCCGGAGTTCACTTAAACTCATGTCCATTGAGTCAGTGATGCCATCCAGCCATCTCATCCTCTGTCATCCCCTTTTCCTCCTGCCCCCAATCCCTCCCAGCATCAGAGTCTTTTCCAATGAGTCAACTCTTCGCATGAGGTGGTCAAAGTACTGGAGTTTCAGCTTTAGCATCATTCCTTCCAAAGAACACCCAGGGCTGATCTCCTTTAGGATGGACTGGTTGGATCTCCTTGCAGTCCAGGGGACTCTCAGGAATCTTCTCCAACACCACAGTTCAAAAGCATCAATTCTTTGGCACTCAGCTTTCTTCACCGTACAAATCTCACATCCATACATGACCACTGGAACAACCACAGCCTTGACTAATATATATATATATTAGTAATATCTCATGTTATCAATAAACATTTATAAACTCAGTCTCTAGGAGAAAAGCATTTAATGCCTGACAAACCACATATGGTTCAGTTTATTTTAAGGAAATATTTGTAATACAATGAAACATCTTTTTTCTCTTTGACATCAGGAATAGGAAATAACATCTGGGAGGGATTGGGGGCAGGAGGAGAAGGGGACGACCGAGGATGAGATGGCTGGATGGCATCATGGACTTGACGGACGTGAGTCTGAGTGAACTCCAGGAGATGGTGATGGACAGGGAGGCCTGGCGTGCTGTGATTCATGGGGTCGCAAAGAGTCGGACATGACTGAGCAACTGAACTGAACTGAACTGAACTGAAGATAATGAACTAAGGGACTTTTTGCCAAGATATAGTCTATAGTCATAAAATCCTACCAAGATAGAAAACCAAAATATACAGTCCAATTTAAAGTGTGCTAATGTAGAACTTATGGGTGATAGAGAAACAGGAAAATATATGGTGGTTCCTCAATACAGTAAATCTAGAATTACCATATGATCCAGAAATTTCACTTCTGGATATATATTCCAAAGAATTGAAAGCAGGGATTCACATCAATGGTCACAGCAATGCTACTCCTAATAACCGAAAGATAGAAACAATAAATGTCCTTTGGTGGGTGAGTGGTAAACTAAATCTAGTATATACATGCAATGGAATATTATTTGGTCTTGAAAAGGAAGGAAATTCTGACACATGCTAGAACATGGATGAATACTGAAGACATAATACTAAGTGAAATAAGTCAATTAGAAAGAGCAAAACCACAAGCCAAAAACACAAACCAAAAATAACAGCACACATTATATGATTCTACTTATATGAGGTACCTAGAGTAGTGAAATTCCTAGAGACAGAAATTGGAATGTTGGTTGCCCATGGTGAGTAGTGGGAAATAGGGAATTATTGTTTAATGAGTATGTTACTTCATTTGGAGAAAATGAAAAGTTCTGCAGATGGTGGTGGTAGAGTTTGCATGGCAATGTGAATATATTCAATGTCAAAGAACTGTGCACTTGAAAATGGTCAATATGGTAAATTTTGTTATTTATTTTTTGCCACAATTTTTAAAATGCAGTTTTATTAGTATATATATTTCTAGAATCCATCTATATAAATTAAAATATGTGGAGTTAGTCCCCATAGCCAATTTTTAATGAAAGGTCCACATGAGATTCTTATGTAATCACATTTGGAAATGTCTGTCCTGGAATATATATGAGAATTCTTCAACCTGTGTTTTGTTTTGCATCTATTCTGTAATGTACTAATACATCTGGAACAAGTTTTTAAAAATCCTAAGAATAGAGTTAACTGAACTTCTCCTGTCATGCTTTATTATACTCTTTATTATATCTTGATTCAGAATTACATTAACTGTGTTGAGAGAAAAATTTAATTACTTGATGGATCTCATTTTAATATCATTATCTTGTATAGTAGTGGCTGCCTGCGGTTAGCTTTAAAGAATACTCTATTATATCATTTTTATGGCCTGAAAAAAGGTGACAAGGTGTCAAAGAGTACTTTGTTTAAATATATCTATCATAAATTTAGGTAAAAATATAGTTTTTACATAATAAAAGCATCATGGTTTGACAGAAAGGGACTCAACTGGAGTTTACAAGCCTTGAGTACCACCCCTAACTCTTCCACTACAAGGTCTATGACCTTTGGTAAACCATTCACCTGCAGGGTGCTCTTCATGCTCATTCATGAAGGATGGTTTGATGTTTCCTCTTCTGTGGATTCTTTATCTTAAATTTCATTCTTTTCCAGTCAATTTCATTGCAACCATTACTACCTCTCAATCTCACTACAGGCTTCTCCCATTGCTTGTTTGGAACTTCTGTGAGCAAACTCTGCATTCTCAGACTTTTCTATAATGCTTTCAGTAAACTTAGTCGAAGCTTCTCTTTTTTTTTTTAGCAATTAGGATCATCTTACCATAGACTCTGCAGTAAAGATTGTTTCTCCGGCTGTGCTTGTTCACTCCAATTTACAGGACACGTGCTCAGTGCACTCTGAATGTTCATGCAGTCACCACAGGCAGGTGGCTCATGGACCAGAGATGCCTGAAGATGTGTCTCCTAGTCTTCAAAACAATGGAAAATGCATTTGCTTTTTATTTGAATTACTGTCCAGTATAAAAATTGTAGGAATTTTTAATTAAAAATAAAAATTTCCAGCTTTTCTTTGAAATTAGCACACTGGTAAAAAAGCATGTATATTCCTATGTGCCAACAGTTATTTGAGACTAGCAGTAGCTATCTCCTTAAATAAAGCATTGCATCATCCACTTCTCTGAAGTCTGTGCTATTCCATATTTCTTTTCTGTGTCTTATGGGGACAGTCAGTTCCTATTTACCATCTTATATTTTGCTCTGTTTCTTTTGGGTGCACAGGCCTTGTAGGCATTTGAATTTCAAACTTTGACCCAAACCATGTTACAAATATATATATATTTTCTTAAGCTAGTCTTTCCTAAACTATATCATGCAGATAATTTATTCTTTTAGGCATTAATTACTGGCTGTTACTCTAGCTCAGACAAAATAAATATACTTGAGAAAAATGAAGCTAAGCATGCTCTTCTTTTTCTTAGTCACTCAGTCATGTCTGACTCTTTGCAACCCCATGGATTGTAGCCCACCAGGCTCGTCTGTCCATGGGGATTCTCCAGGAAAAAATGCTGAAGTGGGTTGCATTTTCCTCTTCCAGGGGATCTTCCCAACCCAGGAATTGAACCCAGGTATCCTGCAGTGGAGGCAGATTCTTTACTGGCTGAACCACTAGGGAAGCCCAAGCATAAAGGAATGGATCTTAGAATGGGACTTTAAGATGCCACTCTGCAATCAATATTTCCTAACTTGTTACACCGTAGAAAACTCTGGCAGTCCTCCTCAAGGGTTCTTATCAGGTGGAATGGGCTTTTCAGTCATCTCATTTTATTTCTTATTTTATAAATTAGGAGACTGAGGTCTGGGAAGAATAAGTTATGTCTTGCTGGTCTTCTGTTTACAGTGATGTTAACATCATTTTTGTTGATCTTGTACCCTAACATGCTATTCAACTCCTGCAAGCTCAGTGTTCTACATCTCATATCTTGTTTCAACTTAGCCTCATTATGAAATGAAGCCTTACTTCACTTGCCACCCTGCTTGGAGAGGGAACAACCATTTTAGCAATACTTCACCTACCTCATTTGAAGAGTGATTTTTTTTGGCTAGTATGGTCTGGAGAGGAAGGAAGAACGCTAATACAATCACAATCCCATGGGTATTCTATTGACTTTACAAAATACACACTCTGTATCCTTGAATCTTCTCATAGACATACTGTTTCCTGAAAGTTCTGATATTCTCTTGAAGGGTGCACAGCCATAAACACTTTCATTCAGTAGTGCTTTATGACTACTTGTTATTGTTCATTCACTCAGTCCTGTCCGATTCTTTGTGACCCCATGGGCTACAGCACGTCAGGCTTCCCTGTCCTTCATTGTCTCCCAGAGCCCTGCTTAAACTCAGGTCCATTGAGTCGATGATACTGTCCAACCACTTCATCCTCTGTTGCCCTCTTCTCCTCCTGCCTTCAAACTTTCCCAGCACTAGGGTCTTTTCCAGTGAGTTGGCTCTTTGCATCAGGTGGCCAAAGGATTGAAACTTCAGCTTTAGTATCAGTCCTTCCAATGAATATTCAGGATTGATTTCCTTTAGGATTGACTGGTTTGATCTCCTTGCTGCCCAAGGGACTCTCAAGAGTCTTCTCCAGCACTATAGCTTGAAAGCATCAATTCTTCAGTGATCAACTTTCTTTATGGTCCACCTCTACTAGTCATGAGTGTTTTATCTAAAGAAGCATTTCCTAAGCATAGCCAGTTCTGCATGATCTTGGAATGAGAGGTTTTGAATCAAATGTTTCTAATAAAAAACATAGTGCAGTAGTTAGGGAGTTTGGGATGGATATGTACACAATGTTATATTTAAAATGGACAACCAACAAGGACCTTCTGTAAAGTACATGGAATTCTTCTCAATGTTATGGGACAGCCTAGATGGGAGGGGAGTTTGGGGGAGAATGGATATGTGTATCTGTATTGCCGAGTCCCTTCACTGTTCAGCTGAAACTATCACAATGTTTTTTGTTAATTGGCTGTACCCCAATACAAAATAAAAAATTAAAAACCCCCAAAACTTAGTGGGACTTCTCTGGTGGTCCAGTGGTTAAGACTCCACACTTCCAATGAAGGGGTGCTGGTTCAGTCCCTGTTTGGGGAACTAAGATCTCATATGCCATGCTGCCTGCCCACCCCCACAAAACCCATAATCCAAACCAAACCAAAACCAAAACATAATGTAGCAGACATCAGATCAGTGGACTTTGGGACTAGGAATTCAATAGTAGTATCAGCATTCCAACCTAGCTTGATTTGTCTCTGGCATTAGAATTTTCACCAAGCTTCTACAACTGGAATGTTTCTCTCTGGTTATGGGTGTTATACATTCGTGTGCTGTGCTTAGTCACTCAGTCATGTCCGACTCTTTGTGATCCCCTGGACTGCAGCCCTCCAAGCTCCTCTGGCCATGGGGAATCTCCAGCCAAGAATACTGGAGTCGGTGGCAGGTCCTCCTCCAGGGAATCTTTCCAACCCAGGGACTGAATCCAGGTCTGCTGCAGTGCAGATGGATTCTTTACCAGCTGAGCCACCAGGAAAGCCCAATACTTTCATAATGGTGTTTAAAGAATTATAACAGAAAATATGTGAAACACTCAATATAGAGTAGTTTCTCTCCAAATGCTATTCCTTTTATCCTGCCAGTTAGAATGATTAATGAAATAAGCTGCTGTTAGTCTCCTTAAGGGAGGAAGAGGTTGAGGATGAGGGCAGTTCTCTCCTGAGAAAGTATTGCACTGCTCTGAAGTGAGGTGTTATTTGCCCTGTAAAAGATGACTTGTTGCTTTAGCAGTTCTGTAGGGGAAAGAAGGTCTTGCTTCCTCTCACCAATTCATATCAATCCCCTTGCTTGGGTGACAGAATGCTGTGATATGTAGATTTTGCAGAGTGGGTGTTTCTCTATTATTTATGCCTTCTGAAGAGAAACATTGATCAAATCCAACATATCTGTACTGGTGATTTATTATTCCATTTTATTCTCTTACAAGAGGATTAATGATTGAGGTAAAAGTCCATTCAACTATTGGAGAAATAAATATATATGCACTTGGTTAGTTTACTACACCAAAAGAATTTTAAATCTTTAATGTTTCATTGGGTTTAAGATAGCTTTGAGCAAGAACTTCGAAATTTCTCCAAGTTTTGACTGAGGGTTTTTTTTTTTTTTTTTGTTCTTTTGTTTGTTTTGTGATTAAGTAATAATCTTCTAAGTTCTAAAATTCACTGTGATGTTTAAAGCTTATAATAAGTCACGTTAATGGAAGTAGTTCAGACATAAACACTCCGGAACTCTGATCTTCTAAATAGAAAGAATTGTTCCCACATGAAGTAAAGTGGATTGGAGAAGCCTCACTTCACCTGTGCCTTGTGAGGTCACCTTGGGGAAACCAGAGTCTACAATGAAAGAGTGAAACATCCTTTAGGTTACACCTTTATTTCAGCAGTCTATAGGGATGTAATTCATCTTGTTATTTTAGACATGATATCTAATGCATCTGTTCATAAAATATTAAATACTAACATTGGCTTCCCTGGTGGCTCAGTTGGGTAAACAATCTGCCTGCAATGTAGGAGACCTGGGTTCAACCCCTGGATTGGGAAAATTCCCTGGAGAAGGGAATGGCTACCCACTTCAGTATTCTTGCCTGGAGAATTCCATGGACTGAGGAGCCTTGTGGGCTCCAGTCCACTGTCACTAAGAGTGGAACACAACTGAGCAACTAAACCCTTTTTATTTTCTTTTTTCACCTTCAACATTGTCCTACTTATAGCTTTCCCTGTATCAACTCCTTGGTCTCAGAGTTGTTTACATGATATACTTACCAAATCTATCACCTGTGTGCTGCATTCTCTTCTTTTCTGGTCTATTCTAAACTTTATGGTTAATCTGTTGAACTATACTCTTCAAGCATCTTCAACTCATGTATCCCCCTAGCTTTTCTTCTGCACTAGTAGAAAAATCTCAGTGCTCGGTCAGTCCTGTAATTCTCTCTTTTTGTTGTTGTTGTTATTTGCTTGTTTCTGCATTTGGATTTTTGTTGCCAAAAAAAAAAGAAAAGAAAATTCCAGTATTTTGAATGCTGTTGTCACTAAACATTCATGTCCTTCAGCTTTATCTGGATCCAAGCACTGACCAGTCTGTAATTTTAAATGGACTTGCCAGGCTTTTTGCTTCTTTTCTTAGTAATAATACTAATCTTCAGTCATGATTACCACAGTCATTATTACCACATGATACCACAATCTTCAGTCATGCTTTACAAGATAATCTTTCTTTTAATGTAGCTGGAATTCCTTAGGTGGGTCTAGCACCAATAATCAAGATATTTAATTTACTGTTGAGGGGCAAAAACAAATTCACAGTTAATGTACATGTTTTATATAGCATACAAGACCAATTTAAAAAGAGATAAATAAAAAAGTATGAAAATTAGTAGAATAAAGTGCTTTTTAAAAATGTTTTCTACATTTCCATATTCTTCCTCATATCTACAAATATGGTTCCCTGGTGGCTTAGAGGTTAAAGCGTCTGCCTCCAATGCGGGAGACCCGGGTTCGATCCCTGGGTCGGGAAGATCCCCTGGAGAAGGAAATGGCAATCCACTCCAGTATTCTGCCTGGAGAATCCCATGGACAGAGAAGCCTAGTAGGTTACAGTCCACGGGGTCGCAAAGAGTCGGACACGACTGAGTGACTACACCTTCACCTTCACCTTCATGGCCACTTTCATCATTTATCTCTTTCTTTAGTTTTAGATACTGCAGACTTGAAATTCTTAAATTCTTAAATCCAGCAACTTCTAGGGCCAGAAACAAAATATTACTTCTGTCTCATGTATCTTTTCTGTCTAATCACTCTTGACTTATATTGTCTAGAAACATAATCTCCAGGATCAAAAGATCCCTGCTTATGTCATCTATTCCTTTTAAGTTACCATCTTAGTTTCTCTTTTACCTCAATCACCTAAACTTCTTGGAAAAATTGGTTTTAGCACTCATTTCTATCCTTTTCTTTACCCTCCAATCTCCTATAATTTGGTTTCTGTCCTTAAAACACTGCAAAAATTATTCTTGCCTGAATCACCAATCATTTGTTAACTGCCAAGCCCAAAGGCCAGATATAATATTTGAGAAATAATCACAGTATCCATGATAATATTCATATTAATGAGAACTAATATTTATTGGCATGTTCTGATATGACTTGATTATGCATTATTCATTCATTATCTCCTTCAATCCCCACAGTGTCTCTATGAGAGAGTTACTATTATTATACTCATTTTGCTGATAAGGTTTCAATCAGAAATATGTAAATGGCTGTCACATTGTTAGTTAGTGGCAAAGTCAGAGCTGAACCTAGATGTCCTTAAACTCTGCATTGCCTTGTCTTTCAGGATACCACACACTCTTACTTTTCCATTGACTTTGGACTCTGTGGTATATATATATATTTTTTTTTTTTTGTAGATTCCTTTTTTTCATTCAACCTTTAAAATTAGTTCAGAATTTTTCTTTTTGTACAGCAGAATTAACTGAAGATATTTTTAAGACTACAGATATTATGGCCCCACCCCAAAGATTGAATTAGAATAGCGAGTTTGGGATATTATGCATATCCAGAAATGTGTGTCTTAAGAATCCCATGCCAATTTTCAAATATAGTATAGTATGAGAACCACTGCTGCACGATTTTCTAATTATCTCATATTGTTTCAAAATGTCTATCACTATAAACTGATATTCCAAAATATATCAGTTCAGTTCAGTTCAGTCGCTCAGTCGTGTCTGACTCTTTGCGACCCCATATTCTCTAGTAAAATATCTCTCCTCTTTCACTCTGTCTTTAATCCCTGGTCTTCAATATCTTTCTTCCTGCTGGACAACTAAATCTGTACATAATGCAGTAAACTCATCATTTTCCCCTTGAAGCCCTTAGAGAAGCCAGGCATATGGTCACTCTTTCTGCTTGGACAATTCCTTTAGCTACAAGATAGTATTTGAGGCTCTTAATATGGCATGCATAGCCCATGATAATCTGTCCTCTACCTATTCTGTAGCTTTTTTTCCCCAGTAGTTAATAATGTAAAATGTATTCTTCATCTTTCTTGAGTACTTGCACCTCCTTCTATACCTCTTGATTCCTCCCTGTTTTGTTTTATGGTGTGGCCTATCTAAAATGCTGGTTTCCCAGGTGGTGAAGTGATAAAGAAACCACCTGCCAATGCAAAAGATACGAATTCGATCCCTGGGTTGGGAAGATCTCCTGGAGGAGGAAATGGCAAGCCACTCCATTATTCTTGCCTGGAAAATTCCATGGACAGAGGACCCTGGTGGGCTACAGTCCATGGGGTCATAAAGAACTGGATATGACTGAGTAACTGAGCACGCACGCTGCCTAAAATGCTATCTGTGCTTCGTGAGCCTGCCCAACTCCTTTCAGAATTGTATAGGTACCACCTCTTCCTCGAATTCTTGATTAATTCTTTTGTTTAGCTCTGCATTTTGGTTAGATGCGCCTCCTCTACATAATATCGTATGACTATTAACAGCAGTGACTCTATCTGCTGCTGTATTGAACTGAAATGGTACTTTCTAGCACAATGCTGCATGTTGGAACCAAGCCTGAGTATCCCTAGCCATTGCTCTGTGTTTGCTGATTTCCCTGTTAGAGGTTAAATATTGATTCTAGTCAGACTTGATTGGATGAGACCCTGCTTTACTCCTGCTTTTTTTTTTTAAACCAGGTTGTGCAGCTGAGTTCCCAGTGGGTTTGAGCATGCTGGGATTGTGACAAGCTTTAGTTCTAACTGAAGTAGACAAATACAATTTAGAATGGGAGATGATAAAGTACAACAGGGGAAGTGTATAGAAATGTTAAGGGACTAGAGAAACAACCCATTGATTTTGCTATTGAGAGGATCTTAGGGATGTGTTCCTAGATTAATTGAATTTTGAGTTGGGTCTAGTTTCATAAATGTAGATACTTTAAGTTTCTGGAAATTTTGAATGATACCACAGATACCATATTTAAAACATTGCTGTATTGTCAGTTTTTTAAACCATGATTATTTATCATATATCTATACTTTGAAAGAACGCTTAATGTAGTTTATACATGAATGTCAGCATTGAACAACTCCAAGGTTGCCATCAATATTTTCTTCTATCACATTTGATCTTGTTGACCATGCCTGTCTTCATAGAGCTAATAGCTTTCATACTGAATGCTATATGAATAACATCCCTTGAAGTTGGGCCATAGAGTATCCTGGTTGAAAGCAACCCATAAATACATTTGTAGAGCATCAGTTATATAGCCAATCCTGGGCTAGGTTTCCTATGCCTTTGGAGATGCAAAAACAAGTATTAGATCTGTTTTTCTAAATAAAGGATTTTTAGATGAGGTTATAGAAACAAAATTTACGTATGTGTGTCTGATAAAGGGCAATGAGCTATATTATATAAATAGGTGCTACATTGTTAAGCATGATGAAAATTGCTAGAAGGCAGAAATCTGTGTAAACTGGAATAACAGAATTTTCTGATAAGTCTTTTGAAAACAGAGTAGGGTGTAAATAATCGGAGAAAGGAGATGAGTAATGTTCAACAAACTTAGGCATAGCATATGAAATTGCACAAATGATACTGAAATCTGGACGGGAGTTCAGAAAATCTTTCAAATTATATTTGTGTGTGGTCAGCAGAGGATGTTGAAAAATGGTCTCTCATTAAGCAAGGCTAATGAGATCAGTGTTTTGTTCGCTTGTTTGTTTTTCTTTCACCACTTAATATCTCACTGTCGCATAAACAGTATCCAGGTTTTGATAAAGTACCATCACCCATGGGCATCAAGGCAAACCAAGTAAACATTTGTAAGGAGCAGTTAGTTCTTTTCTTCCTGGTCTTGGTTTTATTTACTCAATTAATTATTTATTCTTAACAAGGAACATAGCCTCCCTATGCTCTCTTTTGAAGTAATCAACAGTGAAGGAGGCAAGGCAATAAATGGACTCTATGCAGAGGGATAAAAAAATTGCAGATAACTTGTTTTAAGTACCACTACTGTAACAGCAGCAGCTTGGTAATAATAATAAAAAAGTAATTTATATAGAACGCATCTATGAAAGGTTATTATATAGAGAATGATGACTGGTTCTCTAACACAAGAAGGCACACAAAAAGAGGATCTGGATTTAAATAATAGTAGGTTATATTATTGAAAGAGAGTGATATTTTACCAATAAGACTTTAACATAAGTAGGGATGATTATTCATCTGTCAAGAACATTTTAAGTCTGTATGTAACTAGGGGAGTGAACTCAAACTTATCTGGTAAAAAGATTGTCAATTTTTTTTTTTTTTAATAATTGGAATCCTAGAGAATGTATTCCTAGAATAGCAGCCTGTATTGCTTAGGTGGCACTTTACATCATTATTCTGTTTCTTTTTGAGATGGATGCTTGATTCCCCATATTCTGGTGGAGAAGATACACCCTGAGTAATTATAGAACCTGCTCAGTGTCACACAGCTACCTACTAGTGGTAGAGTAGGAGCTCAAACCTAGGCATTTCAGCACCAAAGCCAATGCTTGAAATGCAGCTTTGCCATGAAGAAACGTTCAAAAATATTCTGCAATGGCCCTCAAGTTATAGATGAAGAATTTGTGGCCCAGATAACTAAAATAACAAAATTTTAAGAGCAACAGAAATTGAATTCTCCTTTCATGCCTGCCTGCTTGCTGTGTCACTTCAGTCATGTCCAACTCTTTGCAACCCTGTGTTCTGTAGCCCACTGGGCTGCTCTGTCCATGGGATTCTCCAGGTGAGAATACTTCATATAAGTGTGCAGCTCTCCTGAGCTCTCTTCCATTACTAAGAGCAGTATGAATGAGTGCTTATGCATCCATATTCTCCTTGTGGGTCCAGTTTGCAGCAGAGGACTCAAAACTTGTTGTTCTTTAATGACAGGATAAAATATGAAATTCATATAATTCATAATGCAGCCCTCATCTCCTGCCTCCTAAAGATGTAATATTTCTTGTGCTGATACTCTCCCAGGTGTGTGCTGATAGTGTTAATGTCATAGGAAACCTGAAAGAAACTAGATAAGAGAGCTAACTAACCTCTCCACTAGAAAAGGGATAGAGTGCTTTATGGAAAACATAATATTGAAAAGACTGAATGAATGTGTGTGAGAAATAGTGGATAGTGGGGTGGGGCAGTAGAAATGGAGAAGAGATAAATTTGTAAACAACTGCTATGATGAGTGGATTTCTCAGAAGAGAAATGTCTTTAGAGGATTTTTAGGAAATTTCATGCAGTTTGTGCAGTTTAGCTCCTCACCCTTCTTCCTAACTCTCTGCCAGCTTTGCAAGGAAATTCAGTAAAATCCTGCATTGCTCTGCAATGCTTTTAAAAGCAGAATTACATTTTTGAGGTAATGAAACAAATACTTCAATGACCACTTTATATGAACAGGAAGCTCAATTTCTTTGGTTTGTTCTTATAGCTATGACTTTAAACACTGAATTTCATGCCTAATATTGCAATTTTGTTACAATGAAATATTAATCAGTTTTTTCATCTCTTATGTGTTTATTAATTTATTTATTTTTATTTTGGGAATTGAAGGGTTAGTTTTAGCTAGGAAAGATTATTATGGTTTCTCTTTTTTCAACATCTTTTCTATTCAGTCAGTCTTCTTGTATGTCTGTTAAGTTTGTGGCTTTACCACTCCATGCTTAAAAGCTACCTTCAAGATTAAACCTATACTCCTTCCTTGGCATATAAAACCCATCATTATCTAGATGCAAACCTACTAATCCTGTCACCTAGTAGGCATGTGCCTAGTTTGCGAGGTACCTCATACATTGTCCTAGTTTAAGGTCCCTAAACTTGCTGCTACTCTTTCTTGTCAGGGACCTTTGCACATACCATCTTTGTATCCTTTCTTTTGGCTTTTTTTTTTTTTGTCTGATGAATATTGTCTTCAAAATAAAGCTTAAATGCCACTTGTATTATCTTCCCAAAGCACAGAAAGCTCTACTTTATTTGTGTAGCATAAAGTTTTGGTGCTTCCCTTTGTTATTGAACATACCACAGTGTTGTGCAATACCTATCTGTTTTTGGCTTTGAGGATACAGATTGTATCTTATTTTTGTATGTTTGCTTAGAACAGCACATGGCATACAGTAGGTATTAAAACATTTTTTTTTGCTGGAATAAGTTGAATTTGACTAGAGGATCAAATTTCTTAAACAAATTACCTAATATTTCTACATGGATTTAAAATCTAGGAATTTTGGGGAAGAGAAGAAACATATATCACAGTCCTTGGGACATATAACTCCATTTTATCATGTATGCAAATATGATTCATAGGCTTCCATGGAGGTAGAATTCTTTGAAGACTAGGCCCTTGTCATCTGTTGAGAAGGTGGCCTGCTTAAGTCTTATTTACAAAGAACTAAGGTTTCTGAGATATTGTGCTGTGACATATTTTGAGGAATGGACTACTACCAAATGAAGGTAGAGGGAAGACAAGGGGAGCAGGATGCCCTCAGGTTATGGGATACTGGATACTACACAGGTGATGAAGAAATTAGATGAACAATAGCTTCTATAGGACCACTACTCTTTCCTATATTACAACTCATTTAGATTCTAGAATTCTTGCTCTGTGGGCTACTGAAGATATGGCCTAGAGCAAGTCATGCTATGCATTTTAATAGCTCCTTTCTGAAATTTTTGAAGAGGCAAAGACTGATTAATATGAGCAATTAAGAAAAAATAGGGCAGATTTTGTGGTGTATTAGGATGAGAAAATGGGGTGTGGTTATTATCATGTGTGTATAACACCTCCATCATGCCTGGTTTCTACTAGTTAGGTCTGTTTCAGTATTAACTCTCTGCAGCATCCCCTTGCTTCCTGGGCTTCCCCTTTAGCTGGATCCGCAGAGATGTTTTCCAAGAACCTCTCATAATTTAGTTGCAGAAAGTAGACTCCTTTTGTGGCATTTTCAACAGTTTGCCTTCAAGATCAGAAAGGGACAATGGAACTCATCTTCACTGCTTCCTGAACTATTAATTTTGCAAGTCCAGTGTTGAAAATGGCCAGTGGTTAAAGAATTTGCCGGTAATGCAGGAGACACAGGAGATGTAGGTTCAATCCCTGGGACAGGAAGACTTCCTGGAGAAGTAAACGGCAACTCACTCCAGTATTCTTGCCTGGAGAATTCCATGGACAGAAGATCCTGGCAGGCTACAGTCCAAAGAGTTGCAAAGAATCAGACATAATCGAGCAACTAAGCGTAGCACACAACACACAGAGCTGGAAAGTAATAAAAAGCCTTCTGCATTCTCTTTAGTTTTGTCCCTACCAGTTTTGGTTCCTATAGGTAACCAACACCTGCTAGTTACGAAAGATACTGTAGCCTGAACCTGACAACTCAAGAAAGAACAAATAGACGCTGATGAGTCATTTGCTCAGAAAAATTTTACCTTGCATTTGTCATTGCCTCAGCCAGTGTCTTATGCTCTGGAAGTTGCCATTACAGGTTCCATTGCTTACAGGAACCTGTTGTTGCAAATGTGCTAAGCTGATAAACTCAAACTTTGACTCTTTCATGTTTGATATTTCATTAGGCCGTACAGTGACCTTTTTCTTTTTTTTCTTTTCTGTTTGGCATCTGATGGTAAAAGTAGGTATCTTTCTTTCAGTTTAAGTATAATTGAACTTGAGCTGTTCACAGAAGCTAGTAAACTTTGCCATATGTTGCCTAAAAACAAATTCTAACTTCAATTTGAGTAGCACCTTTCATGTCAGTGCTCTGAATTGCTTCGCAGTGATACATCATCAATATTTCACAACAAGGCACCACTGAACAGCGTATTCAGTGATTTAGCCATCACTTTGAATAATGTAGAGAAGCAACAACCAGAGGAAAACAGGTCTCTTTTAAAAACTGTATAATGATAAAGATTTAGTATTTTCCAAGTGTTTACCTTAAACCATGCTTAAAAGAAAGAGTCTAGCCAAAAGGTACAAAAATGCTCCAGAGGCACCATTAATATTTGCATCAGTAAATCCACATCAAACAACAAAAACAGGCCACTGCTGTACACATAAGTATGTGCCTGATATCTCATGTGACACTTACAACTTTGAATACAATCTGTGAAACATTTTTAAAATTAAGAATGGGAGTGCATTTTGCGCAAGCCAGGAATAAGAGAAGTTAGTATTGAAATACCATATCTAGTACTCTCATGCCTTCAGAATCCATATTATTTCATCTTATTGTCATATCCATAGTTCAGTGCACATTTTTAATTGTCTTGAAAAATACACGTACATCTGACTGGTTTTATTGAATCTAGTTTTGACTTGACTTTACTAGCTTGACTGACTATTCTATCCTCACCTCAGTTCAGTCGCTCAGTCGTGTCCAACTCTTTGCAACCCCATGAATCGCAGCATTTCAGGCCTCCCTGTCCATCACCAACTCCTGGAGTTCACTCAGACTCACATCTATCAAGTCAGTGAGGCCATCCAGCCATCTCATCCTCTGTCGTCCCCTTCTCCTGCCCCCAATCCCTCCTAGCATCAGAGTCTTTTCCAATGAGTCAGCTCTTTGCATGAGGTGGCCACAGTACTGGAGTTTCAACTTTAGCATCATTCCTTCCAAAGAAATCCCTTACTACCTTATATATTCCTCATAATAAGTGCCAGGGTGCATTCTCTATAGTGAAAATAGACAATGCCTCTTCTTAGCTAAAAATACTTTCCAATGACTCTCCATAGATTTTAGAATGTTTAAAATTCTTAGCACGGCACATAGGCCTTTCATTAATTAACTTCTACTTAAACTTCTACCCAAATCTCTTTTCATTCACAAAATGAGTACCTATGTTGTCTCAGCACATTGAACTCTTTGTAGTTCCCTGAACATATGACCTACTCTGTCATCTCTGGACTTTTGAGTGCATTCAGCGTTCTACCAAGAATGTATAAGCACCTGTTAACTCAAGTTTTTCCCTCACTAGGGCAAGATCTATTACATATAGTCATTAATGCCTGATATATGATACCTAATACTTCATTTCTGAATTGAACATAATTTAATATGAAGCACTAAAATCTCTATACCACTCACATCTTCTGTTCTATTGCACAGAGCTCGACACAGGCTACACTCACAAAATCTTAAATTTTAGTATTTTATAAAAGCTATGAATCTCTTCTAGAATCTGTTGAAAGCGAAGACTCTCTCAACAAAATATAATGAAGACAATTTCACGCACAAATTTCCACATATCTCCAGAAAGTTTATAAATACCTTGAATTCAATTTAGAGATTTGCAGCTAAAAATACCTGCTCTAAGGTGTTCCCATGTTGATAAACAACCCACTGGGGAATTTGTTCATTTGTATTGGCTTACTCCATCTCATCCCAATTTAGAGAATCATGGAATCTCAGAGTCGGCAAAACCTCTAAATATTACATATACCAATTTCATATCTAATATATGAACCATCTCTACAATGTCTCCATCATACATTTTTTATGTTAAATATTTTTATCCAAAGAAAGCAAAGCCACTATCACCTAAACTTGACCAGATATATTTTGAAATATCCTGTCTAGTTAAGAATTTTCTGAGATATCTCATTTCAGCTCAGAGATAAGAGGAGCTTGGAAGTCAAAACTCTCATTCTTAAAATAAGAAAAAGCTAAGCAAACTGAAAATAGTGATGTCTCTTGGATGCAACAGAGAACTGAGATTGAAGGACAAACTGTTTTCTTGAAGTCTTGAGAGACAGGAACATCCAGATTTGCCGCCAACATTTGTTTACCTGGAGGAGAAGCACTGAAACCATAAACTAGTAGAACAATTAAGTGGTAATTTTAGTGAATTTCTGTAGATTGGATTACTGTTGCTGTTGGACACAGTAGGGGAAGGATGGGGCAAAATGAATTGAGAAAGTAGCATTGACATATATAGACAGTGTTCAGTTGCTAAGTCATGTCTGACTCTTTGCAACCATATGGACTGTAGCCTGCCAGGCTCCTCAGTTCATGAAATTCTCCAGGCAAGAATATAGAGTGGGTAGCCATTCCCTTCTCCAGGATAAATATTTACACTAATTCCTATTTGTCTCAGTTCCTATTACCCAATATAACATATATTGCTTTCAAAAATTATTATAAGACCAGTCAAAGGGAAGATAAACCATAATTTGAAGCCAGAATTAGAAATAACTCAGGGATGATGAGGATATTGCAATTATCAGATATGAAATTAAAATTAATAATTATCAATATGTTAAGGGATCTAATTGGAGATGTAGATAATAGCAAGGACAAATGGGTAATTTAAGCAGAAAGGAAAATCTCATTGTTAGTTACTCAGTTGTGTCCAACTCTTTGTGACCCCACAGACTGTAGCCTGCTAAGTTCTCTGTTCATGCAATTCTCCAGGCTAGAATAATGGAGTGGGTTATCATGCCCTCATCCAGGGATTGAACCTGGGTCTCTCTCATTGCAGTTATATTTTTTATCATCTCAGCCACCAAGGAAACCCCAATAACACTGGAATAGGTAGCCATTCTCTTTTCCAGGGGATCTTCCCTTCTCCATCTGATATTCCTAACTGAGGGATCAAACCTGGGTCTACCTACTGCAGGCAGATTCTTTACTATCTGAGCCACTAAGGATCAGTAGACTTGAAACAATAGAAGAAGAAAAAGAAAAAACAAAAAGTGAGCTTGAAAATAGGTCAATAGAAATAAGAAGATGGAAGATGGTGGAATAGAAGGATGTGCACTCATCTTCTCCAAAGCTGCAACTCATTGCTGAGCAACCGTTGACAGAAGAATATTGGATCTCACCACAAAAAGATACTCCACATTCACAGGCAAAGGAAAAGCCCCAGCAAGATGGTAGGAGGGGTGAAATCACATTTAGAATCAAACCCCATACCTGCAGAGATGCTTGGAGGGCTCACACAAAACCTTCTGCACACCAGGAGTCCCCCCAGAGACTGATCCAGACATGCTTTTGAGTGTCTGAGTGTCTCCTGCCGAGATACAGGTCGACAATGGCCTGCCACGGGGGCAGGGGCTCTGGGTGCAGCAGACCTGGGTATGGCATAAGCCCTCTTGGAGGAGGTTGACATTAAACCCACCATAGAGCCCCCAGAAATTACATAGGACAGACAAAACATTGTACATACCAGGACCCAGGAGAAAGAAGCAGGGAGCCCACAAGAGACTGACCCAGACTTCCCCATGAGTGTGGGAGAGGGCAAGGGTGGGATGATTTGGGAGAATGGCATTGAAACAAGTATAATATCATATGTGAAATGAATCGCCAGTCCAGGTTTGATGCATGATACAGGATGCTCAGGGCTGGTGCACTGGGATGACCCAGAGGGATGGTATGGGGAGGGAGGTGGGAGGGGGGTTCAGGATGGGGAACACATGTAAACCCGTGGTGGATTCATGATGATGTATGGCAAAACCAATACAATATTGTAAAGTAATTAGCTTCCAATTAAAATAAATAAATTTATATTAAAAAATAAAATTAAAAAAAAATCACAGTTCAATGTTACCCTCATCTCAGTCTTGCTTCCTTGTTTCAAGCATTCTTCTCCATTCCTCAGCAAACATTCCCACTCAAATTTCTATCATGGAGTTGACTTCCAGGGAACCTGGATAAGCCACTACCTGTAAGAATTCATTCAAGTCACTTGCAGGGATGTGCACAACTCTGTTCCCTCTCTTTGTTTTCTTGTCATGTCACATTTATAATACAAAATAGCATATATTCTCTGGAGAGTCACTTAATTGAAGAGTTTCTAGTAGGATGCAAATGGCTTGTGGATATTCACACAAAATGATATTCAGCTACAAATATTCAGCACAAAAGATAGTTAAAAGAATTGTTTCCAACTTCTACACTGCATAAGGAGAGTTTTTTCAACATGCATGGTTGTACACAAAGGTATAGAATATAAGAGAAATGAAGCAATAATACATTAAAAGCAAAATATGTAAATCTACGTTTTGATCAACAAGCTTCTGTAAGTCTTAAAAACAGCAATGGCAGAAACAAATGCTGCAGGGAATTTGAATTATTGACTAGGATACCCAGAAAGAGATTTTCAATTATGAATCGTGATAATATTTTTAGCAATGTTTTTCTTTAGTTGAATGTCTTATCAATAATTACTACATGTTTGCCATAAGAGTGAGGAGAAATCAACAACTTTTCAGAAGAGAAAAAAATGATTATATTGGACATAAGTAATAGTTATATAAATATGCTTCAGTCTGAAACAGTTGAAGAATACATAACATTGTCTGAAGGAATTAATGTACCTTCCAAAGTACCAAAACTATTACTAAAATGAAATTTTAATCTCATAGAATCTAGTTTAATATTAATAATTTTTTCTCCATATTAAAATATACTTAACTTTTAATGTTGCTTTGTAAACTTCTGGGGGAAATATATCACCCTTCTTAATTATCTTAAAATGAAATTGTAGATTTATTTGGGATTTAAAAAAAGAGTGCTCTACAGAAAGCAAACAGAAATCAGGTTCTAATATAGTGACATTGTATTTCATTGAGTATAAAACAATATCTATGAAGGAACACATGGAAATATCTAGTTTAACTGCAGAAGCATGGCTTATATGTATATGTACTCTTACGTATATGGTTACTTGGGCATAGTTTCCTGTGTGGTTATATGAGCATGCATGTATGTGTGTAGTTGTATAGGGTATGTGAGTGTGCTGTTGAGTGATAAATTACTCTAGGGCAGCAGAAGGAAGATTCCACATATTCTAGTATAGGATTAAATATTGATTTCCCTAGAAAGTAGTAAATTAGAGAATGAAAAAATATTAAAGTATAACTACTGTCATCAAGCTATAAAATACATTTATTGAAGGTATTTTTATGTATGTTTTTATACACAACACTTCCCTAAATAGGAAGAGGGATGACTCTTACCCATGAGGACTTTATATTATAACAAAGTCATAAGCATCCTGATTTATGCTATATTGATTCACTTAATATTAGTAAAACAGATACTTGGGGACTTTCTAATCCAAGTTTCTCTCCACAGCCACCAGGAAAATATTTGAACAGGACACTTGCATTCTTAACTTTTATTTTCAGAGACTATCAATATTCACAGTAAAACAAAGAATAGTCCCTTCTGCAAGTTGGTTCTGGTCCTCTGACTGATTGCGTGCAACTACTGATAGAATGGTTTGATTTGCTCTCTCTTTTTTTCCTCCTTGATTTTGAGTTCAGTCCTTTATCCCTCCCTCTCTGTCTCCACCTACCCCTCACAATCCTGTTTCTTTTCTTGAAATGATTACTTCAATAGAAAATTTCCCCTAACACTTGTAGTCAGGGAGAACGTTTACAAGCTATCTATTTAGTGAATGTTACAATAGTATATTAATTACATAAACGACTGTGAATCTGAGCCTGGAATGCACCCTGACAGGTTTCCTGGCCATATCTTTCCAATATGACAGTGCTGAGCTGACTCATACTGAGGTCATCTTCACTCCAGCCCCCACTCCCATGGAGCTCTCTTTGCTGTGTTACCACAGTTGGGAACCAGCATTCAATTTAGATGACAGTGGCCACCTAAACCCTCCTTGCCTCGTGTTCTTTCCCCTCAGCAACTATCTGAAACATGGTACTCTTCGATCATCCTTCACCTTCTTTGTGCACATTTCTACACTATCCTGTCCTTTAAATTCTGAAACTTTTCATTTGTGACACCAGCACCTACTTTCATGATGAGCAGCCTTACTAAATCTTCAGCCTCTTCATTGAGCTATTCAGCTACCTCCTGCCTTAAATAAAGACTTGTTGATACCCTGATGGCATTATTATTATCATTGTTATTATTGTGCACAGAAGAATACTTTATGCCACGTCCAGCAACATGGCTGAAAGTCTTAAAGTAAGATTAGTTTTCTTCTACCTCTTCATTGCCTTTTCCAAAGTCTTCATTGCCCTTTCCAAATGTTACTCCCCTGTGCCATTCTACAGGAGGCAATGATCAAAACCATCCCCAAGAAAAGGAAATGCAAAAAGGCAAAATGGTTGTCTGAGGAGGCCTTACAAATAGCTGAGAAAATAAGAGGAGTGAAAGGCAAAGGAGAAAAGGAAAGATATAAGCATCTGAATGCAGAGTTCCAGAGAATAGCAAGGAGAGATAAGAAAGCCTTCCTCAGTGATCAGTGCAAAGAAACAGAGGAAAGCAATAGAATGGGAAAGCCTAGAGATCTCTTCAAGAAATTTAGAGATACCAAGGGAGGATTTCATGCAAATATGGGCACAATAAAGGACGGAAACGGTATGGGCCTAACAGAAGCAGAAGATATTAAGAAGAGGTGGCAAGAATACACAGAAGAACTGTACAAAAAGATCTTCATGACCAAGACAATCACGATGGTGTGATCACTCACCTAGAGCCAGACATCCTGGAATGTGAAGTCAAGTGGGCCTTAAAAAACATCACTACAAACAAAGCTAGTGGAGGTGATGGAATTCCAGTTGAGCTATCTCAAATCCTGAAAGATGATGCTGTGCAAGTGCTGCACTCAATATGCCAGCAAATTTGGAAAACTCAGCAGTGGCCACAGGACTGGAGAAGATCAGTTTTCACTCCAATCCACCAAAAAGGCAATGCCAAAGAATGATTAAACTACTGCACAATTCCCCTCTTCTCACATGCTAGCAAAGTAATGCTCAAAATTCTCTAAGCTAGTCTTCAGTAGTATGTGGGGCTTCCTAGGTGGCTCAACAGTACAGAATCCACCTGCAACACAGGAGACCCAGTTTCAGTCCTTGGGTAGGAAGATCCTTGGAGGATGGCATGGCAACCCATCTTGCCTGGAGAATCCCAAGGACAGAGGAGCCTGGCGGGCTACAGTCCATATTGTCCCAAAGAGTTGAACACGACTGAAACGACTTAGCATGCATGCATAGCTGCACCTATTTCCTTGATGCTCTCAGTAGTTCAGCTTTCTTTTGGCTTCACTCTTGTTGCTCTCAGTGTATGTTTTATGGTCCCTGGTTAATACTATCAACAATGTTGCATTTCTGCCTCTGTTTCATTCTCCCAGCAAAACTCTAACCTGGGTTCATGCCACTGACTTCCTGGGGCTAAGGGAGTTTGAATGAAACAAATCAGCCTTCAAGAAACCTAGAGCCAGACATCCTGGAATGTGAAGTCAAGTGGGCCTTAAAAAACATCACTACAAACAAAGCTAGTGGAGGTGATGGAATTCCAGTTGAGCTATCTCAAATCCTGAAAGATGATGCTGTGCAAGTGCTGCACTCAATATGCCAGCAAATTTGGAAAACTCAGCAGTGGCCACAGGACTGGAGAAGATCAGTTTTCACTCCAATCCACCAAAAAGGCAATGCCAAAGAATGATTCAACTACTGCACAATTCCCCTCTTCTCACATGCTAGCAAAGTAATGCTCAAAATTCTCTAAGCTAGTCTTCAGTAGTATGTGGGGCTTCCTAGGTGGCTCAACAGTACAGAATCCACCTGCAACACAGGAGACCCAGTTTCAGTCCTTGGGTAGGAAGATCCTTGGAGGATGGCATGGCAACCCATCTTGCCTGGAGAATCCCAAGGACAGAGGAGCCTGGCGGGCTACAGTCCATATTGTCCCAAAGAGTTGAACACGACTGAAATGACTTAGCATGCATGCATAGCTGCACCTATTTCCTTGATGCTCTCAGTAGTTCAGCTTTCTTTTGGCTTCACTCTTGTTGCTCTCAGTGTATGTTTTATGGTCCCTGGTTAATACTATCAACAATGTTGCATTTCTGCCTCTGTTTCATTCTCCCAGCAAAACTCTAACCTGGGTTCATGCCACTGACTTCCTGGGGCTAAGGGAGTTTGAATGAAACAAATCAGCCTTCAAGACTGATGCAGCTCCAAAAATCATATTCTCCAACCTCAGATGGTACCTCAACCTTTCACAATTATTTTACTTGTTCTTGGTTCCTTACTTCTGTTCTCCATAGCAATTGCACTATCCCTGCACTTGCCCCTTGTCTGTCAGCAGATGACTTCACTTTCCTAGTTCCTACATCAAAATGAAACAGTTAAGTATCAGTTACTTCACTCTTCTGCCCCAAATTGACTAGTATCAGAATGTAGCTGCATTCCTTTCTTATAATCTCAAAGGAAAAGTTGCTAAACAGCACCAGCTGCTACAACAGGTAACCCTAAAATACCTGAGTGCAGTAATCACAGCTCCATGTCTATGTTTATTTTACATATAATTGCAAAATCTTCTTTGTGGATTTGTCTTTTATGTGTACCATAAAAGACATGTATCATTTTATCAACATAGAGATAGTTGGCTTAGAGACTGCTTTCACTGTTCAGGGAGTTCACAAGGTTTCCCACTGTTTGTTCAGGATCATGCAGCCAAGGATTTCCCTTTCTGCTTGCTCCTCAGATGACAGGCACCTAGTATTTCTGCCACCAGGGTGACTTTGGTTTTATCAAAACCATCTTTGACAGTCTCTTCTCCTGGTCTTCCCATTTAGCTTCTGAATGTTCTGTTTACCAGATTCTTTACCACTAAGCTACCTGGGAAGTCCTGTGATTTGTAACAGTCTGAGCCAAGTAAAAGTATGCCCTTTGGCAGGAGTAGGCTGTTGCCAGTCTTTCGGGCTTGCTCCACAATTTCATTGGATGGATGCAGTGTGATACCACACTGCTGCACTATAGAGAAAGACCTGGGGAGTCTGGGAGCTCAATCCTCACCAGCTTCCCCACCCGCAGCCTCCTTGTGTATGGTGGTGTGTGTTTGTGGAAGGATGGGGGACAACACAAATGGATGCTGCAGGCTGGATGCCGCTCCCACACTGTATAGATCTTGTATAGCCCAGCCTGGGAAGATGGAATTTGCCAGCATTCACTGGCTGTCAGATCTACTCAGGATAGATTTCTACTCCAGAAAGCTGAGAAATTAGAATTTGCATTTTGGCTGCTGAGCCCACAGTAAGAGTTCTCCTTTAATACCGAGTTTTAAGGAAATAGGAGACTACATGTACTTTTCATCTACTGATGAAGCCATTTCCTCTCTATATAGCAGGAATGGGAACTAGATGAATGGCCACACTGCCTTGGCCCATCACCTGCTTGGTATAGGCCTTCCACAGCCTGGTGCTCTAGGAAGCAGGGTCTGCTGATGTTCACTGGCTGTTGAATCCACTAGGAATAGCTCTTCTACCCCAGGGATCTGAGGGAGGTGGGAACTACTGGAACAGTCTTTAGCAGCACAAAGGGGCAGGGGTATGGATGCAGTCTTTAGCTCTCCTGTCAGGACCCACACACACACCCAGCTTTTTCACTAAGCTTCATAGATTATGTTGTATTAATGTTTTTCAAATTGTTGTAAACCCTTTGATCAATTACCTGTTGTTGCTAACTTAGAACAGTTTAATAGCTATCTCTCTGAAGGAGAAATTTCCTTCAACTTCTCCAAATTTCATCCACACTGCCATTCTAGAAGTCCCATCTCTGCATTCATTATATTTTATCCAAAAATCTGATTTTCTGTTATTAATATCAGTAAATGAATCTGCCGTACACTCAGATAGCTGGTAAATTTTCCTAGATTTCTCTGTTTCCTTCATCTCTATCTAGTTAATCAGTAATTCCTGCTAATCTCATCTCATCTCCTAGATATGCTTCCAATCTCTCTATACTTCTGTAGTCCCACTATTTACCACTCTACTTAAGACTCATCTCTCTCCTGCAGTATTAGAATGGTATCCTAAATAATCTCCATGCTCTCATTCTTGACCATCTTAAATCTGTCTTTTTTACCCAATTCAGAAAAACCTGTATAAGATGTGAATCATTACAATCACCTACTAGACAACCTTTAATGACTTGTGCATAGAATGAATTACTAAATCCTATCATGATTTTAATCATGGCTCCTCATGTGAAAATCTATAGTCTTACCACCCAACATCTTGCCTTTTATCCCCTGTCCATGTGTTTCACTTAGGGTATTTATTTCACATTTTCATTCCTTTATACAGATTATTTCCTTGGAATACCTATCTATCTTCCTTTCTTTTGATAATTTTATTGCTTAAGGATGCAATTCAGACATTTTATTCCTCAGAGAGTATTTCAGGATCCTCAGGTTGAACTTGTGAAATGTGAAATAAAATGGAGTCACTTATGTCAAGGTGTTTTTAAAAGGAGGAGGCCATTGAGTAGGTGTGTCATGTATATCCTCACTGCATAGAATCACGAACTGTTGAACTGGATCACACTGCAAATATCCTAAGATGTCAAGAAGTCTACAAGAAGCCCCTACAACTTGTTCCATTAAGGGACTTTTGCTTAGTGATAGACTTAGCAGTTGATCACGTTTAACTAAGACTAGCTTTCTGCTGCCAACACCAATCAAAATTCTCTGCAGACAACTTAAATAAGCATTCAGTCTTGAGAACCCCTCAATTTTGCTCCCTAATAAGACACTGTTTGGGTAGCTACCCAAATCTCTGTACCCTGGATTATAACTGTTTGATCCCAGTGAATGCTTTGATTGATCATTGCTTCTTAGAACTGGCAAGATTGACAAGGTAAATGTCCCATTTTTTTGCTCTTTTAACTCCTAGTGAAAACCCCTCCATATCATCAACTTGATTTTATTATCTGTTAAATTCCTCTTGCCATATTCTGAGTTTCATTAGGCAGAGGCTATGTTTTCTTCTTCCAGCTCCTCAGTGACTTCTTATTTTTTCGAGAATGGATAGTGAAATGTTTAAAATGATATACAAGGCTCTGAGTAAACCATATGGTCTTTTTTCTTGAGGCCTTTGCAGATACTACTCTGGAACGGCCTCTCACACTCTGCTCCTACTCTGACCTCCCCTCATACACTGACATGCACATTCCTTCTCCTTGTTAATTTGAATTCATCCTTCTGCTTTCTCTTTAAATACCATTTTATTGGGGAAAGATTTCTAGATCTTAATACGCAGATGACACCACCCTTATGGCAGAAAGTGAAGAGGAACTCAAAAGCCTCTTGATGAAAGTAAGAGGAGAGTGAAAAAGTTGGCTTAAAGCTCAACATTCAGAAAACGAAGATCATGGCATCCGGTCCCATCACTCCATGGGAAATAGATGGAGAAACAGTGGAAACAGTGTCAGACTTTATTTTTAGGGGGCTCCAAAATCACTGCAGATGGTGATTGCAGCCATGGAATTAAAAGACGCTTACTCCTTGGAAAGAAAGTTATGACCAACCTAGATAGCAAATTCAAAAGCAGAGACATTACTTTGCCGACTAAGGTCTGTCTAGTCAAAGCTAATGTTTTTCCAGTAGTCATGTATGGATGTGAGAGTTGGACTGTGAAGAAGGCTGAGCGCCAAAGAATTGATGCTTTTGAACTGTGGTGTTAGAGAAGACTCTTGAGTTTCTTGGACTGCAAGGAGATCCAACCAGTCCATTCTAAAGGAGATCAACTTGGGATTTCTTTGGAAGGAATGATGCTAAAGCTGAAACTCCAGTACTGTGGCCACCCCATGCAAAGAGTTGACTCATTGGAAAAGACTTTGATGCTGGGAGGGATTGGGGGCAGAAGGAGAAGGGGACGACCAAAGATGAGATGGCTGGATGGCATCACCGACTTGATGGACGCGAGTCTGAGTGAACTCCGGGAGTTGGTGATGGACAAGAAGGCCTGACGTGCTGCGATTCATGGGGTTGCAAAGAGTCAGACACGACTGAGTGACTGAACTGAACTGACTTAAAATTAGATTAACTCACACTTATATTCCCTAGATATTCCTTTTAGTGTTTCTTCTTATCAGTTTGGGCTTCCCAGGTGGCACTAGTGGTAAAGAACCCACCTTTCAGTGCAGGAGACATAAGAGATATGAGTTTCATCCCTGGGTAGGGAAGATCCCCTGGAAAAGGGCATGGCAACTCACTGCAGTATTCTTGCCTGTAGAATCCCATGGACAGAGGAGCTTGGCAGGTTTCAGTCCATAGGATTGCAAAGAGTGGAACTTACTGAAGCAACTTAGCATGCATGCATATCAGCTTATAATTATAGATTTTTCTGATTATTTGATTAATGCCAGCCTTTTCCCAGGAGGATATAACTCTGTTGACAAGAGTTATATTTACTTTGCTTTCCCTTCTACCCCAAATGCTTTGCCCAATGCCTGCCACTTAGAACACATTCAATAAATAAACAGGTTGCCTAAGCTCGTTAATGCCTAATTTACTTTTACAGAGACATTGATACTTGACTCCATGCTTCATGTATAATAGACTTTAAACTGTGGTTTTTGAACTGAAATTTATGTTGCAAAAGACTGACATTCATGAGATGTTTCACAGTGAAAAATGAAACTATTAGGAAAGAGCGAAAACAAATCATTTATATTTCAATTTTTCACTGAAATATTTTTATTGGAAACAAGGTAATATTAAATATATTCAATATTTTGGGCCTGTCAATTAGATAGGCTAGGCTTAGATTTTCACAAGTGTATGAAAATATCAGTTTTCCTTTTTCTCATCAGAGATTCCTCTGTGAAGTCTTGGTCGAAACTCTTCCATTCTTTAACCTGTCGTGTGTTGAGTAAATCATCTCTGCCCAGAAGGGATCTCAGCATGTGTGGAACCTGTCTCTATCATTTCACTTGATTGAATTAAATAATTTGTCTACATGCCTGTTTTCTGGGCTGGAATATGGGGTCTTTGGGGAAGCCATTTTGTCTTTTTAATCTTCTTGTCCTCAGCATCTATGATGGTATCTGGCACAAATAGGCTTTCAGTTAATATTTGTTCAACGAATAAATGAGTCAATTAATGAGTGTCTCAGAGTCACTAAATGGTTTTCATAATGAAAATTATAATAAATGGCTTAGCTTAGAATTACTTCATCTGAAAAAGCCTTTATCCTCACAATAAGTAAGCCAAGCAATTAATATATTTGCTGAGTTTTCTTTTCGCATGACACATTTTATGTGCCTACTTTTAATCTATTTGTCATTTACTCATGTATCTTCTTCAGTGGGCTATCTTCTCTTGTGGAAAACTTTTACTGATCTTGAAAAAAAACCCACAAGTCTAAAGTTCATTTTTAAAGAAAATTTCACACAACTAAGAGCTTATAATTCTAGTTACATTAACAAAATAAAAATAATTGTTCCCCTATTTTCAGATAGCATCTTCCTTTGAAGTCTCCAAAATGCTTATATAAAGGAAAAAAGAAGTTCTCAGTTTTGTGATCTAACTCTTGAAGTCACATTATTCTAGTCACTCCCTCAAAGTGTAATGATACAATAAAATATAACGTAAAATAACAACTGAAGCAATTATATAATATTTTCCATCAAAAATCGCATTAGTACTCTAAAGACATTTCACTTATCTTATAGTGCATGTCAGCAACTGTTTGTGTATAGCTTGTTATCTATACTTTTTTCCCAAGTTGGACTGATTACTGCCAGCTAATGAGACTGTATTTAAAAAAAAATTGTTATCATAGTATACTTGGCTTAGTTTACTATCTAATATGCTAATATACGATGCACTATGTGATGTTATGAGGCACAGGAAGGGCTGTTAACCTCATCAGGTTTTAGAGCATCCTTGCTGCTGCTGCTGCTGCTGCTGCTGCTAAGTCGCTTCAGTCGTGTCCGACTCTGTGCGACCCCATAGACGGTAGCCCACCAGGCTCCCCAGTCCCTGGGATTCTTCAGGCAAGAACACTGGAGTGGGTTGCCATTTCCTTCTCCAATGCATGAAAGTGAGAAGTGAAAGTGAAGTCGCTCAGTCGTGTCCGACTCTTAGCGACCCCATGGACTGCAGCCCACCAGGCTCCTCCGTCCATGGGATTTTCCAGGCAAGAGTACTGGAGTGGGGTGCCATTGCCTTCTCCAGAGCATCCTTAAAACCCCTGAAATCAGTCACACAGTGTTTTTGACACTGACATCCTTTGGGGAAGGGTTGTCTTAGAACTTTTTAAAAAAGCAATTCTGTATCCCAGTTCTAATGACTAACTCATGTTATCTTTCTACTGGACAAGTATAAGATTTCTCTGGGACCTCTTTGATTTAACCAGCGTGTTTTATATTCTATTAACATAATGACTTGCTTTACTCAGATAAATTCTTCATTGGTTAGGAAATTTGAGAATTCTGTCCTTTAAGAGAGAATTTCAAAATATATTGACTATTTTTGTCTTCATTGATTACATTTTAATTTATTTATTTTTATAAATCTCAACTCGTCAATTCAATAGAGTTTGATAAGTGAATGGGATTCTAATAGATAAGAAAGTCTATCTGTGGGCATGGATGGTAGCACAGACATTAGAGGATACTAAGAGAGCAAGAGAGCCCATTAGGCCCTATGACACCCTACAAGACCATTAGAGTGAAAAGTTTTCTAGGCTGAGGGGTTCATTCTCATTTCCTCCAGTACAGGCTTGTGAAGGGAAGTGTTTAAGACATACAAACAATGCTAGAGCACTGCATAAGAAGAAGAAGAAGAAGAAAAAAACAAATACAAACATATAATACATCTCAATAGCAACTTACTTCTGTGTCACCACTTGCAGATGCTGACTTATAGAAGAAAAATGTAGGCAAACAGAACTAAAACATAGCTTACTCATTTCCCCAATAAAATTAGGTTTAATTCAAGCAAAACAAGAAACCAAAGGATTTAAAGAGACAAGAACATAAAAAGGTTACTTATGAAGCTATTTCCTATGCTTTGTTGATTGACATTTTCATCTGGAGAGACCTGTCACATTATGTCCTAATGTGGACAAGCACAAATAGAAATAGAGCAGCAGCAAGCCAGCTGATTTACACAGCACTTTCCAGCATTGATTTTAACTCCGCATGTGAATGTTTGGTCCATCTGGGCCAAAAACTATCCTCCAAAGCAGCCTCATTTGAACCTTTATGGTGTACTTAATATGCTCTGGATTTCAGTGACCCTGTCAGAACAGAGGCTGAGCTCTACCCAGTGTTAAAATGTGTTTTCCAGCCTTATGTCAGAGCCTTTAGCAACTGCAACATTTGTAATTTCTGAACAATTCCTATAAAACTTAGGGGTTGTTGACCTGAACAAAACTCCCTATGACTGGCAGTCATTCTCTCTCGTTTCACTTTCCAGGTTGATGAAAATCAATACTTTCATAGAATTCTGGCTTTCCAAGCAGTGTTCAGGTTCCTGTGAAATGTGTGGAGTATATAGAGGGACAAGGGTGGTTATTTTATCTTCCAGAGCCGTTTCCTGCATTCATCCAAGTAGGAGACAATGCTGGAAATGTTACATGAAGCAATCTTTTGAAATCAGCCAGTTTGGACTTTTGGATGGAGTCAGTGTAATTTTTGAAAATAGTTCACTATGTTGTTAGCTTCTAGCTTCAATCAGACTCCTGTCAAATTAAAATCTTAAAAGCTAATGCCTATTATTCTCATACTATTTGATTTCAAGTGTCACTGATTTATTATTGAAAACTATAGTTACTGTATGCTAGAAATTAAAAAGCAACAGCTAAGAAGAACAGAGTGCTGTATGTGACCTCCTATTAAGCTTTTATTCTTCATTCCCTTGACAAATGAAGAGAACTAGATTTACTAGGTATTCTTCTCATTTGTTTTGTCTTATTTGTTGGTTTGTTTTTGGAAGAAGCTCTTCACGGTATGTAACTTTCTTAAAATTAATGTAACTAGACATTCTGAAAATGATTCCATTTCCTCCTGTCTGGGCTGGTAAAAGATAACACAATCTTCTATGTGATAAATTCACTTCTATGCCATGCTCTAAGCCAAGAGTTGGCAAACTTTTTCTGTAAAGGGCCAGATAGTAAATAGGCTTTGTGGGTTCCATATTTTCTTTCACAGCTACTCAACTTCTGACATAGTAATGTAAAAGCAACCATAAAGAACATGTAAATGAGTGAGTGTGGCTGTATTTTAATAAAACTTTATTTACAAAATCAGGTACTGGGTCAGACTTGGGCCTCAGGGAATAGCTTGATAAATCCTGATCAAAGCTAATGGTTCTCAAACTTTGGTTCACACTGGGAGCTTGGCTCAGACCAGTATTGGGGACCTACCACATAGCTAGTGAATAGAATGGATGCATTCTGATTCTTTGTAAATAATATATATAAAAGGAGAATGTATATATTTAGTAAGCATTGCCAGTGATTTTGAGATATCTCAAAGTATATGTCATTGCTTTAGGGTATTTAATTCTTTCAATTTTATTTTTTATCTATTTAGGTTTTGACTGTACCATGCATTTTGTGGGATCTTAGTTCCCTGACCAGGGATTGAACCCAGACCCTCAGCAGTGAAAGCATAGAGTTTTAACCACTGGTCTCCCAGGGAATTCCCTAGGGCATTTAATTCTTGTAAATTTTATTCAACATTTCCTGGATAAGGGACTCAGTTGTCTTCGTTCTCCTTGGTTCTTAGAAAATATTCTTACAAATTTAGACCAGCCTATTGCTTTCATGTTAGAGAAGGCAAGTACCACTCAATACTCTTGCCTTCAAAACCCCATCGACGGAGGAGCATGGTAGGCTGCAGTCCATGGGGTCGCTAAGAGTCGGACACGACTGAGCGACTTCACTTTCATTTTTCACTTTCATGCATTGCAGAAGGAAATGGCAACTTACTCCAGTGTTCTTGCCTGGAAAATCCCAGTGACGGGAGAGCCTGGTGGGCTTCCATCTATGGGGTTGCACAGAGTCGGACACGACTGAAGCGACTTAGCATTGCTTCCATATGGCTTCCCTGGTGTCTCAGACTGTAAAAACATCTGCTTGCAATGTGGGAGACCAGGGTTCGTTCCCTGGGTTCAGAAGAACCCTTGGAGAAGGAAATGGCAACCCACTCCAGTACTCTTGACTGGAAAATTCTTAGATACAGGAATCTCTTAGGCTACAGTCCACGGAGTTTCAGAGTCAGACACAAATGAGCCACTTCACTCAATCATTGCTTTGCTACTTTTCCAGATACCGGATATTTTGAAATCAAAGGGGTGGAAATCTATCTGCACAAATAATGTGTCAGTGTGGCTGGCTAAGACACTGAATTTTCTTAGTGAAAACATTCATGTAAATGATAGTTGAAAAACAACCTTGCCAAGTCTATAATCCTGCTGCTCAGACATCTTATAGCAGCTGGCATTTGAAGTTAATGTTTCCAAAATGAAAAACAGAAAAACGTTTAAAGTGTATTAAACATTTATTATTTGCCTGGGGCCACTCAAATCTTTATATCTGTTAATCTACTTAATTCTTATATCAATCTTTTGGTATTACTATCTCCTCCACCCTATTTTGTGACTGTTGTTGTTGTTTTAACATGTAAGGAAAGAGGTTCACAGAAGTTTTAAGGAACTTATTGAAGTCCATACTGTAAATGATAGTGTGAAGGTTTTAGCCCAGGCATTTTCACTGCATAGATAAGACTCTTAACCTTTATTCTATACATAGTTTTCTTATTATTCAAGGAGAATGCATAAAAGAAAAAGCAATGGTAATGTAGTTCAGAGAAAAATAAAAAAATAGTACCAAATCTATATAGAATTAGATAGTGATTTGAAATAAATATTTAAAAAAGACATCTGGTGATAGTAATAAAGGGAGGCTACAGGGGAATTTGGGTTGTTGGCAATACTCATATTGTAATGTCCCAAAGTAGAACTCTTTAGAAAACACATAGGTACAAAGAATCCAGGTAGAAAAGAATCAGTTGCAAGATGTGATATGATGAAAAAAATAAATCTACTGTTAAACAGATCGAGTGTTTACAGTTCATGTGATTTTTAAAAATCAAAGATGTTAGCTCTATGGCTGTAGTTTAATTGGATTTTTTAAATATTGTGAATAAAGACTTCTAAATAAACTGATGTGTAGTTCTTGAGAATCTAGGGAACTATGTATAAAGTTGGAGGTAATTATGCTGTACCAGTGTACACAAGAAAGGTGATAAACTGTAGAGAGAGGCTTTTGAAATGGTGGCACTTGGAAGTGTAGGTGAAAGGCAAAACTGACATTTGCACAACAGAAGATAAAACAGTGAACCCAAAGGAAACCTAATTCTAAGTGGTAATTGGTATAAGAACTGAGCTCCAGTTTGCTAGGGTACCAAATCAATACACAAAAATCTTTTGGGCTTCTGTGCACGAATAGTAAACTATTAGAAAGAGAAGTAAAGAAAATAATCCCATTTCACAATTGCATCAAAGAGAATAAAATACCTAGGAATAAGTTTAACCAAGAAGTTGAAAGACCTATATATTGAAAATTACAAGACATTAATGAAAGAAATAACAGCGGTCACAAATAAATGGAAATGTCTTCCTTGCCCATGAACTGGAAAAATCAACATTGTTAAACTGTCCAAGTTACCCAAAGCAATATTTAGATTGAGTGCAATCTCTATGAAAATCCCAGTGATATTTTTCACAGAAATAGAGCAAACAATCTTAAATTGTATGAAACCGTGAAAGACCTTGAAAAAACAAAGCAATCTTAAAAAAGAACAACAGAGCTGGAAGTGTCATGCTCCTTGATTTCAAACTAGATTATAAAGCCATGGTAATGAAAATGGTATGATGTTGGCATTAAGACAGAGATAAATGAAACAGGATGGAGTAGCCTAAATATAAATGCAGGCATATATGGCCAATGAATTTAATACAAAAGAGCCAAGAATATGCAATGGGGGAAGGAAGGTCTCTTTACTAAGTGGTGTTGGGAAAACTAGACAGCCATATGCAAAAGGGAATGAAACTATACCACTATCTTATACCCTACATAAAAATTGACTCAAAATGGATTAAAAATTTAAAGATAAGGCCTGAAATTGTAAAACATCTAGAAGAAAACATATGTAGTAAGCTCCTTGCCATAAATAAGTGGAACATCATACTAAAAAGCTTTGCACAACAAAGGAAACCATTAACAAAATGAAAAGGCAACCTATTGAATAAGAGTAAACACTTGTATATCATATGTATGATGTGAGTACTGTGGTAAGTCATTTCAATTGTGTCCGACTCTTTGCGACCCTGTGGACTATAGCCCTCCAGGCTCCTCTGTCCATAAGATTCTCCAGGCAAGAACACTGGAATGGATTATCATTTCCTTCTCCAGGGGATCTTCTCAACTCAGGGACAGAACCTGTGTCTCCTGTTTCCTACATTGGCTGGCAGGTTCCTTACCACTAGTGGCTTCTGGGAAGCCCATCATATTTATGATAAGGGGCTAATATCCAAAATAAATAAAGAACTCATACAATAGCAAAAAAAAAAAAAAAAATACGGTTAAAAAATAGGCTGAATGTCTGAATAGAAATTTTTCCAAAGAAGACATATAAATGTCTGACAGGTCCATTAAAATATCCTCAACATCATTAATCATCAGGAAAATACAAATCAAAACAATGAGATATTACCATACACCTGTTAGAATGGCTATTATCAAAAAAGCAAGACATAACAATTGCTAGTGAGGATGTGAAAAAAAGAAAACCTTTTGCATGGTTGGTGAGATTATAAATTGATACATTCACTCTGGTAAACAGTATGAGGTTTAAAAAAATTAATAGAATTGCTGTATGATCCAGAAATTCCACTTCTGAGTATTTATCTGAAAAAGATGAAAACACTAATTTGAAAAGTTAGTGTTTATTTCAGTATTGTTTACAAAAGCCAAGACATGGAAGTAACCTGTGTCAATCAATGGATGACTGGATAAAGAAAGTGATACACACACACCCACACACACACACACACACACACAATAGAGTGTTGATTCAGCCATAAAAAGTGAAATCTTCCCATTTCTGACAACATGACTGGACCTTGAGTGCATTATGTTAGGTGAAACAAGTCAGACCTGAAAAGATGAATACCACTTATACATGGAATCTTTAAAATAGAAAGCCACAAGCTCATAGATACAGAGAACGTTGGTAGTTGCCTGAAGTGAGGATTGGTGGTTGGAAAAAAAAAAAAAGTAAAACGACAACAACAACAACAACAAAACTTTCTTACTAGATTTAGAAAAACCGAATAAATGAATACTTGTCTTATTATTGATATCATGCCTGGTACCAGAGTGTATATTCACTAAATATTGACCAACAGTCTGACTCAGGACTGTGTGACAAGGAATTCATGGGCTTTTCATACCTATAATATAGCATTTCTCATTTATAAAAACATCACTGAAATAAACTTACACCCCATGTAGTGGGATTAAGTGTCCAGTACACCCAACAATTTCAGGGCAAGCCCTATCACCTAAGTTGTTTGCCTCATGCAACTGAAACATCCTACATTGTTCTATGGAAGTTTGCTTATGGTAAGTTAGAGAAGAATTTTTCACTGGTATTTTATCTCATTTATATTTACAAGGAAATCTTTTACTACTGGGGACCAAAATGAGGTATTTATTTCATCTGTGCTGTTGTGTTATGACTGACATCATTTTTACATACACATTAGATTTCTAGTTGATCAACTAACCTCAGTCAAAATCATAAGGAAGGCATTACTTATGTAGTGACAATAAAGAATAAAGAAGCACTCCTTTGCTAAAGCATGATGTGTGGGAAATCTTTATTTTAATGCAGATGTAATTATCAACTTTAAAACATATTTATTTTCTCAAGCATAAAAAATAATTAACTTACCTTTTAAATCGTTTTTTTTTTTCTCTAAGTGTTTGAAGGTTATAAAAGCTTACAAACTAATATACATTGAAAAACACAAGTGATCTTTTGGAAGAGTGAATAATCTGTTTTTCAATGCTGTTTCTTTATTCAGAACTAAGTTTCTTTAATTAGAAATGACAAAAGTGCGTTTCCTTATCATAGAGAATGTCTCACCCAGGATATTTTATTTCCTTTCTTTCTGTGGTACAATTTCCAATAATCCCTAGAGAGAAGACACTGGGAAAAACTAGGACAGCCTATGTACATGGGTATTTCCTATGAGTTCATCTTTTTATATGTATGCATGCTTGTGTGTGTGTGTGTGTGTGTGTGTGTGTGTGTTTGTATGTGTTCTATTGTATACTCAGTGAAATGATCTCCAAAAGAGAGTGGAGATCGTCCATGGTAGTAAACAGTTCACCTGTGTGCTTGCATGCTCAGTCACTTCATTTGTGTCCGATTCTTTGCAGTCTCATGTACCAGTCAGCCAGGCTCCTCTGTCCAGAGGATTTGCCTGTCAAGAATCCTGGAGCTGGTTGCCATGCCCACCTCCAGGGGATCTTCCCCACCCAGGGATACAACGCTCATCTCCTATGTCTCCTGCACTGCTGGTGGATTCTTTATGGCTGAGCCACCAGGGAAGCGCTTTTTAAAGTTATGTAGCATTCTGTACTGTGAATATACAATTATTCAACGTTTGAAGTTGACAAGCAGTGCCACGGTCATTAGTCTTGCACATATATATGTTTCTATTTTTGCCAGTGTGTTTTTTAGATAGATCTTTGAAAGTAGAATGTAGGCTTCACGGATAAAATGTGTGTGTTCATTTCAGTAGGTATTACCAAACCAGCTAAATGTGAGGGTATTTGCCCTCCCACAGCCTCACCAAAAAAAATATGCTGTCAAACTTTTAGGTGTTTCCAATCTGATAGTAGATAAATATTTCAATGAGTTTTAGTTGCAGTTTTCTTATTATGAGAAGGCTGAACAGTTTTCTTATCATGAAAGCATTTTAATCAATTTCTTAAGGCTAAGGTCCATTTGCACTTCTGTTTTCTATGAACTATTTATTTCTGTATTGTTGTTAGCATTTATTGTCTTTACAATTTTGTGTAATTAAGTTAAATTAAAATGTTTTGTTGATTTTGGGCTTTGTGTCATAGTTAGTAAGAGTTTCTCTGCTCCCCAATTGTAAAGATGAACATATTTTCTTCCACTACCTGTATAATTTCACTTCTTTACATTCAATTCTCTAATGCATTTAGAGTTTGTACATTTTAATTAATCCAGTCATTGTTTTTTTCCTATAAAGACATTCATTTTCATCAACAATTCCTATTAAAAAGAGTAATTTTCTCTTGAGATTTGAGATGCTGCCATTGTTGTGTTTGGAATTTCATTTGCAGTTAGACTATTTCTGGATTATCTATTCTGATCTATACAACTGTCTCTATTGATACCAGAATTTTTTTTTTTAATTACAGAGATTTTATAGTATGTGTCAATGTTTAGTGGGCTATACCATCAAACCAAGGATTTATTTCCCAGTGTTTTTTTTTTAACTTCTAGTTTGCTTTCCAAATTAGTTTCATTTATTTTTAATATTCATTTTTAACAGATTGACAATTGGTTTGCAATATTGGTTTGATTTCTGCAATACATCAGCATGAATTAATGGTACTTGTACATATGTCTCCTCCCTCTTGAATCTCTCTCCTACCTCCCACCCTCTAGGTAATTACAGAGCTCCAGTTTGAGTTCCTTGAGTCATACAGTAAATTCCCACTGCTTATTTACATATGTTAGTATATATACCTCCATGCTACTCCCTCTCCCTCTTCTCCCCTGACCTTAACCTTAGTCTGTTCTCTATGTCTGCATCTCCATTACTGCTCTGTGAACAGATTCATCAGTACCATCCTTCTAGATTCCATATATATGTGTTAATATGGTAGTTTTAGCCCTAGTTTTTAAAGAAATCTCCATACTGTCTTTCATAGTGGCTGTATCAATTTCTGTTCCCACCATCAGTGTAGGAGAGTTCCCCTTTCTCCACACCCTCTCCAGCACTTGTTTTTGTGGAGTTTTTGTTTATGGCCACTCTGTCTGGGGTGAAGAGATATCTCATTGTAGGCTTGATAAGCATTTCTCTAGCAATGAGTGATACTGCTGCTGCTGCTGCTAAGTCGCTGCAGTTGTGTCCAACTCTGTGCGACCCCAGAGATGACAGCTCACCAGGCTCCGCCATCCCTGGGATTCTCCAGGCAAGAACACTGGAGTGGGTTGCCATTTCCTTCTCCAATGCATGAAAGTGAAAAGTGAAAGTGAAGTTGCTCAGTCGTGTCCGACTCCTAGCGACCCCACGGACTACAGCCTACCAGGCTCCTCTGTCCATGGGATTTGCCAGGCAAGAGTACTCTTCTGGTATTGAGTTGTATGAGCTGCTTGTAGGTTTTGGAAATTAATTCTTTGTCAGTTGTTTCCTTTGCTATTATTTTCTCCTATTCTGAGGGTTGTCTTTTCACCTGGTTTAGTTTCTTTAGTTGAGTAAAAGCTTTTAAATTTAATTGAAAAGTGAAAGTGAAACTTGTTCAGTCATGTCCAACTTTTTGCAACCTCATTTAACTTATATACAGAGTACATCATGAGAAACGCTGGGCTGGAGGAAGCACAAGTTGGAATCAAGATTGCTGGGAGAAATATCAATAACCTCAGATATGCAGATGACACCACCCTTATGGCAGAAAGCTAAGAAGAACTAAAGAGCCTCTTGATGAAAATGAAAGATGAGAGTGAAAAAGTTGGCTTAAAATTCAACATTCAGAAAACTAAGATCAGAGCATCTGGTTCCATCATTTCATGGCAAATAGATGGGGAAACAGTGAAAACAGTGTCAGACTTTATTTTGGGGGGCTCCAAAATCACTGCAGATAATTATTGCAGTCATGAAATTAAAACACGCTTACTCCATGGAAGAAAAGTTATGATCCACCTAGACAGCATGTTAAAAAAGCAGAGAGATTACTTTTCCAACAAAGGTCCATCTAGTCAAGGCTATGTTTTTTCCAGTAGTCATGTATGGATGTGAGAGTTGGACTATAGAGATGACTGAGCACTGAAGAATTGATGCTTTTGAATGGTGGTGTTGCAGAAGACTTTTGAGAGTCCCTTGGACTGCAAGGAGATCCAACTAGTCCATCCTAAAGGAAATCAGTCCTGAATATTCTTTGGGATGACTGATGTTGAAGCTGAAACTCCAGTACTTTGGCCACCTGATACGAAGAGCTGACTTATTTGAAAATACCCTGATGCTGGGAAAGATTGAGGGCAAGAGGAGAAGGGGATGACAGAGGATGAGAGATATTTGGATGGAATCACCAACTCAATGGACATGAACTGGGAGTTGATGATGGACAGGGAGGCCTGGCATGCTACAGTCCATGGGGTTGCAAAGAATCGGACACTACTGAGTGACTTAACTGAACTGAACTGATGGACAATACAGTCCATGGAATTCTTCAGGCCAGAATACTGAAGTAGGTAGCCGTTCCCTTCTCCAGGGAATCTTCCCAACCCAAGGATTGAACTCAGATCTCCTGCACTGCCTAGAGAATCCCAGGGATGGTGGAGCCCAATGGGCTGCCGTCTGTGGGGTCGCACAGAGTTGGACACAACTGAAGCGACTTAGCAGCAGCAGCAGCAGCATACTGTCTTGATGACTGTAGATTTGTAGTATATTCTGAAATCAGGTAAGTTGGTTCCTCCATCTCCATTCTTTTTTCCTCAAGATTGCTTTGGCTATTCGGGGCCTTTTGTATTTCCATATGAATTGTGAAAATTTTTGTTCTACTTCTGTGAAAAATGCCATTGGTAATTTGATAGGGATTGCACTGAATCTATAGATTGCTTTTGGTAGTATGGCCATTTTCACAATATTGATTCTTTCAACCCAGGAGCATGGAATATCCCTTCATCTGTTTATATTGTCTTTGATTTCTTTCATTACTGTCTTATAGTTTTCTGTATATAACTCTTTTGTCTCCTTATTTAGGTTTATTCTAAATTAATTTTATAATCAATTTCATTTCAAAACTATAAAGCATCAACAACAAAATTGAAAAATTAGAATTTCCTTAAGTTTACTGATTAACATAGATAGAACCAATATCTTTATGATGTTCAGTCTTCCTATTATTTATTTTTTCAAGTCAATGTATATGTCTTTCAGAAATGTTTTATGGCTTTATAAGTTTGGACATTGCTTTAAGTTTATGTTTAAATGTTTTATTTTTATGTTTCCTATTTTAAATGGGAAACATATAAATAAAATCTATTGTCACCCTGTTATGTAAGATTCTGGTTCTTAGACTGATGTACATATTAATACATTTTGTCATAGAATTCAAAGGTAGTGACCATTGATTCCTATTTTTAAGAGTTTTCAATATGAATAGGTACTGTACCTGTAAAATGTCTTTTTAAAAATGTAAATGCATTATTGTTTTCTAGAAATATTTTATTTGCTTAGCTTCCAAATTTTATTTTGTTTCTTCTCTGCTACTCTCTTATTTCCTTTCTTCCCAGACCTAAAATCTGTGATCTCTAGAGTTGGGATGATTCAGAATACACTGCTCTATCATCTTACTTATCTGCTCTCACTCCTTAGGGGATCTTGTCCAAGCTCCTAACTTGTATAACATCTGTACACTGATAACTGTCAAATTAATACCTGGAAGACTTAGATTAATATAACCATCTACTTGTACATCTTCTTCCCTTAAATATCTAATAGCTATCTTAAACTAAATTCTTGACTCTCTTCACCTCAGAACTGCTTCTCCTTTCAGTTATATTTCAATAAACACTTAGAGGGGGCATGCTATCTTCCAGACACTATTCTAAGTGATTTATTAACTATTAACTCATTTCCTACCCATAATAACCCCATGAGGTAGTTACTGTTACCACGCTCATTTTATCAATGGGAAGACTGAGGCATAAGAGAACTCAGATGGCTTGTCCAGAATTCCAGTTAGTCAGGGAAAACTCTAAGGTCAGTGGGCACTTTGACTGCAAAGTGCTTTTTACCATCATACGTGAATTCTTCTGCTCATCCAAGCCAGTGAACTTGGAGTTTCTGTTGACTCTTCTGTTCCTTTTGAACCCCACAAATAATATACTAGGAAATCTGATGATTCTTTCATCAAGAAATATCCAAAAGCTGAACATTCTTTACCTCATTATTCTAAACACCTTGATTTAAACCACATAGTTTCTTGCCTATAATATTAAAATAATCTCCAAACTAGTTCCCTGCTTCACATGTTTTTGCTTTCACTGTATATTCTCCACATGGCTTCTATTGTCCCATTTAAAATATATATCAGATCTCATTTTTTTTCCCTTTGCTTAAAACCCTCCATTGTCTTCCCAAATTGATTAGCTAAAATGACTTAAATCTCCCACTTGACCCAGCCTTGTTAATCTCATCACTCTTTCTGTGACATCCTTATGGTGCCTTGATTACACCAAGCTCTCTCTCAACTCAGAGTATTACTGGTCTACCTTCTGTCTGATACACCCTCTCCCTAGATATCTACATTTTGCTTTCTTTCAAGTCTAAACTCATATGTCACCTTCTCAAAAAGATCTTTTCTTAAATGTCTTTTATTAAAATAAAAATTTCATCAATATCACCTGCTTTTTTAAAATAGCATTTATCATCACCTGAACTATTACACACACACACACATACACACATATATAAATTAAAAATATGTTTTATTTTCAACATACCTCAATTAAGAATTTTAATTTTTCTACTGTTAGGTCTTCAGTATCTGAAAAGGTACTGAAGTGCTCGGTGATTATTAGATGAATGTTTAAGTAAGTAATATGCGTGATTCCCTGAGCTTAATTGATTAATAGCTCTTCTTATGGAACATTCCACAATGCTAATGTTCCCTGGCGCATCGTTCAGGAAACTGAGTTAAATATTAGGCAATGGTGTTTTTATTTGAACTTGAGATGTAAGCTCACCAGTTTATATTTTGCTTTGATTGTTGACTAGCTAAATGATGATTTCGAATTAAGCCAGTTTTCTCCTGCCTCTGTTTACTTGTGTCCCAACTGCATCTAGAGTGTATTCCTTTCCTTTATCCAAACTCAACGTCTATGTTTTACAAAAAAGATAGCCCTCAAATATAGGTCTCTTATTCTTTCCCACTTATCTTTAACACAGTCACCAGGATTGGCTCATAGATTCAACTTGTAGTCTAATTTATAGATTCATTTGAGGCCAAGAAGAATTACAGTGTTGAGGTGATTAGGTGGCTTAGCCAGGGCTCAGGTAGAGTGTCTTTGATAACTCAAGATTGCCTAGGGCCAGAAAGGGTAAGTGACAGAATGACTGACACACATTTTTCATGTTTGAATTACAAGGTAAGTTCCCAAGAGAAATTAACATTCACTTTTTAAAAAGCCTTCTCACTATATAACCATAGAACATTGTTATTATATTGCCTATAATGCATACTCGATACATATTTGTTGTTTTCATGATTATTATGTGAATACTAAAGAAACAGTAGTTTGTATCCTGAGCATGAGTCCCATCCCTCTGTTTCCTAGGCAATGTTTTCCTTTATAAGAGTGAAAGATTATTAATCCCTAATATATTGCTAGATAAGTGTCACCTGTTTATATATCATCAAATAGAGTCCTGCAAGTTATCATATGAAAGAAAAGCATCTCCTTTATCTAGATGCCTTTTGTGTGCAGAATAGAAATAATTTATATATTTCTTGGGATTGTGGAAGTTAGAATACTCCTAAAATTAATTTATAAAATACTGCTAACATCCAGTAGCTCAGTGTGAATTCTTGTGGAGCTCAATAGAGGTCCACTTATCATTTTTCTAACTGATAAAATCGTGCTGCTGACAGGAATAAGAGGAGATACAAGTAAAGAATTTATAGTGCCTAATTTTTAAAAGAAAGTTTCCCAATGGGCTGCCTCAATATCAAAACAAAATCATAGTCTACCAAAGAATAGAGGTGTATATTGATATTTCACCATATTTCCAAAAGTGTTTACTTGGTCTCTAGAGTAGTGATTCGAAGCAAGTATAAAGTACTCAATATCAAAGCATTTACCAATGTCAACATGAAATCAGACTTCATGTGTATTGATTGTTTTTTCTCTGAATTTCTAGCTTGATTTTTTTTTTAATTTTTAACAAAATTCATTGACCCTAGCATAGACGTGTTTATAGACCTTATTTCTATATTCTCTATGCATTTAATTGTTCTTATCTCAAAAACAAAATAAATGATGCACAATAATCAATGAATGCCTGAACAATAGGTGGCAATTATGTTTGTTTGTTTGTTTGACCATTTCTCCTTTTTATTAAGTCTATCAATCCATCAAATCGGTCAGCTAAGCCATTAGGAACCTGATCTAAAAGCTTTCATCTCTAGGTATGAAACTTCATATATGTGGCAGTATTTGGCCAGCAGCAGAGTGTTGTGCAGGCCTGAATCGAGAGAGTCGTCAGAAGCTTAAGAAATTTAATGTTAATCATATCTGATAAAGCCAACTTCAAGTTTCAGCTTTGTTATTTATTACATGACTTAACTGCTTTAGTCTCAGTTTCTTCATCCATAAAATGGAGAGAAAAGTAGCTAGCTTATAGAATTATTTTCTAAAGAATGCTTGGTGTATTAAAAGGAAATCTATAGACAGATATAATCCAATTACATCCAAATTTGAATAAATAATTTATCTTGTTTTAATTTAATGCTACTATTTTTGTATCAACTTATCACTACAGCCTCTATTTTCTCTTCTAATACTGTGATATACACAAATAAGTATAGAGAGTGCTACACATAAAATATTCCAAGAATGTTTGATTATCACAGTATCTTTGTTGCTTTTTAATTAATTCTCCACATATGCCACCAAAATGTTCTTTTGCATATGCAAATCAAACTACGTTACCTACTTTCTCAAAATTATTCAGTGGTTCCCATTCTTTCATGCTAAAGAATAAATTGTATACTCACTGAAAATTTAACCACAGTCAAATTTCTCCTCCTCTTTCATTTCAGCATAATATTCCAGTAGCATTGCTTTCTGATAAACTTGTCTTCCTCATATGCAACTCTCCATGACATCCCTTCTGACAGACTAGGCAAAGGTAATTTCTTCTTTTATACTCCCACTCCATTTAAAGCAATTAATATTTGTACCGAAGCATGTGTATGAATGCATGAATTGTAACTCCAAAACTCAGAGACAGGATTGTCACAGATGCAACTTATGAGGGTTTCATACTCTGCAGAAATAGGACAAGTTGGATGAACTTAGTAGAACCAACCTTGTTGCCCTAATCACATCTAAGGGAGGAATAACACATCGGATATAGCTACTTTACTATATGAATGGATGAAGCACAAGCTGGAGTCAAGATTGCAGGGAGAAATATCAATAACCTCAGATATGCAGATGACATCACCCTTATAGCTATAAGTGAAGAGGAACTAAAGAACCTCTTGATAAAAGTGAAAGAGGAAAGTGAAAAAGTCGGCTTAAAGCTTGACGTTCAGAAAATTAAGATCATGGCATCCCGTCCCATTAGTTCATGCCAAATAGATGGGGAAACAGTGGAAACAGTGACAGACTTTATTTTTTGGGCTCCAAAATCACTGCAGATGGTGATTGTGGCCATGAAATTAAAAGGCGCTTGCTCCTTGGAAGAAAAGCTATGACCAAACTAGACAGCATATAGTCAAAGCTATGGTTTTTCCAGTATTCACGTATGGATGTGAGAGTTGAGTGCTGAAAGAAAGCTGAGCACTGAAGAATTGATGCTTTTCAACTGTGGTGTTGGAGAAGACTTTTGAGAGTCCCTTGGACAGCAATTAGATCAAATCAGTCAATGCTAAAGGAAATCAGTCCTGAATATTCATTGGAGGGACTGATATTGAAGCTGAAGCTCCAATACTTTGGCCACCTGATGCAAAGAACTGATTCACTAGGAAAAACTCTGATGCTAGGAAAGATTTAAGGCAGGAGAAGAAGGGGATGACAGGGGATAAGATCATTGGATTGCACTACCAACTATATGGACATGAGTCTGAGCAAGTTCCAGAAAATGGTGATGGACAGGGAAGCCTGGCATGCTGCTGTCCGTGGGGTCACAAAGAGTTGGACACAACTGAACTGAACTGATAACTACTTTAAATACAGCTAATTATAAACTCCTGAGCACACAGTCCTTGTCTTTCATAGTTATATATATGCTTAGTACCTACAGGCAGACAATAAATATACATTAGAGAATGAATAAATACTTTGTCTTACTTGCAGCATAAACCATATCCCAAGCAAAGGCAATTTTTTACAAACATTTTATTTTTTAGGAAAAAAGCCTGAGTTAAAATTGACTCTCAAACCATATATGAAATGTGAAAAAAAAAAAAGCCTAGCTAAGTTCTATTTGAATGGACAAAATGAAGAAAATAGGAACTCATATGCAAACTTTGAATGGAATCAAAAAATTTCCATGTAAGCAAGCAGTTGATTAAAGTATGACAAACGGACTCAATGACACTTTGCTCTAGAGTGAGAAATATAAGGCCCAGCATCTCTGAGGTTGCATTCCCAATGTCTTAATAGAATAAGGTTCCCTGTAACATGGACTTGAGATCCCAATGAGCTGGGCATGTGGTTTCAAAGGAATTTTCCTCCATTTTATAGAGTAAACTTTGGATTTCCGATTGGATCAAATAGCAGATCTCTTTCAATTTTTGTTTCCTCTCCTGGTATCAAGGTCTTTGCAACTTTGTGTTTGGAATCCCAGGGTTGGAATCTGGGTTGGAATTTGCCTCTTGACATGTTGATAAGCCATGGTGCTCAGCTGAACCCAGGGCCTTTGTTGGTTTATTTTACAGATAGCTGCTAGGGTATGATGTCTTCCAGTTCTCTAACAGTGGTAGGGATAAAACATTCATGTCACGGAGTCTCATAGGTCTTTTCTCCTATAACATTAAAGATCAGGGTGTTTCTTGGTGACAGAGGCATGGGCAGCAGTGATAGATACATGTGGGGCTTCCTAGGATCCAAGTTAGGATATCTGGTTTGGGGACTATGAACTTCTTTTTTTCACATGAATGGATACCTGATGGGCTCGTATATTGCACAGAGGATGGGTCTATCTCCCAAGAGTTTCACAGAATGGATAGCAATACCTGATATAAACAACGAGTTGTTAGAGAATGAGAGTCATTCTCCTGAGTGTATGATGATCATGGCTTATGCTGGAATAAAAGTAAAAGGTATCTAAGACACAAAGCATAGGCTGAGACACACAACCCAGCTCCATTTTTAGAAAAACTCTCAATCTCATCTTCCTGTCACCAGTTTTTTAAACTTGCAACTTGGGTTCATAAACCTAAAACAGAGACTTGGTAGGACTTTGTAAAAGTACCACAGTACAGCTCAAAGCCAAGTTTTACCAGCAGGAAGCAGCATGGCACCAAGTGCAGGCTAGCCAGCAGGCAGCTATGCCAAGGGTGTGCTTACCAGGATCTAGTTTGCAAGTCAAAGGAGAGAAGATAGCCCCGGGGGCAATGGTGATCATTCCTGGACCATTCTGCTCTTGAAGCACTGTGGAGAGTGGGATCAAATATTCTTCCCACAACTTTCCTCAGATACCAAGGCAGATCATGTCACACATGCACCAGAAAGAAATGAAAAGGCTTATTTTACACAAAATAGGGAAGGGCAAGTGCACACATTTGTCTGGAGTGCCTTGAGCTGCATGAGAGGTAATGGCTTTGGTTTGCATTGTGGTTAAGAGATGGGGCTGGTGGTACATTCTCACATGTGGATGACGATTTGCATGATTTGATCTTACCTATGGGTACCATAGGAAGAAACACCAGACTTTCTTATACAGGGCAAGAAGGGATAAAGAAAGTATGAGTTCTGAAAGCTGTAAGAAGCCAAGGATCAAAAATGGAGTCAGACTCTTTAGTACATAATTTGATCGTTTAATTAAACCTTTGGTTTGCAATATTTTCTGATTGTCTACCAAGGATTTTCTCCTTTTCTTTCTGCATCTCCAAACTCAAAAAGCATCTGATAAAAGACAAAGATATGCTTCTCTCTCAATTTCTCTCCATATTATATATAAGAATTAAATCAATTTCCTAAATCTTAGTTACCTGTTCAGTGTTTTTGTTCACCATTCAATGATAAGCTCCCAGAAATAGCATTTGGTTTCTGTACCACTGGTATGTGATGGGCATTCAAAAAGATCTGGATGAGTTAAATGAGTTATTAATATAGCATCTTTTAGTTACTCATTGGAGAAGGCAATGGCACCCCACTCCAGTACTCTTGCCTGGAAAATCCCATGGGCAGAGGAGGCTGGTAGGCTGCAGTCCATGAGGTCGCTAAGAGTCATGACTGAGTGACTTGAGTTTCACTTCTCACTTACATGCGCTGGAGAAGGAAATGTCAACCCACTCCAGTGTTCTTGCCTGGAGAATCCCAGGGACGGGGGAGCCTGGTGGGCTGCCCTCTATGGGGTCACACAGAGTCGGACACGACTGAAGTGACTTAGCAGCAGTTACTCATTATATGGAAAAGTTGCTAATGAATTTTACTCAAAGAGAGAAGAATACACTCTTAAAAATCCACAAAGCACAAATGCACTAACAGAACAAAGCACACACAGCTTAGTTCTTTATATCCTATGTTGTATTTGACAAGGCATTTAATATCTTCAAACCTCACTTTCCTAGTCTGCAAAATGGGAAGACAGTTTTTCTGAAAACCTGTGAACATCTTTTCCCCCCAAGGTTTTGTCTCTGGAGAGGATCCAAATGATATGTTATTACTTAAATATTAATAGAACTTTATCGTTCCTTCCCCGAATAGTCATCTTCTATTGCTAAGTAATGATAACAACCTGGGGGTATTAAGCTCAAAGGGTGGGTGTACTATACATATTAACAGGAAAATAGAATGTCACCTCACCTAAAATTGAGCTCGTTCGCCTAAATGAGAGACCCTCTGTGCCCTCATAAATGGTGCTTCAGAATCATCACTTATGCACGTCAACAAATATCACAGAGTAATTAGGGAGAGTAGAAATCATTATAATGTCAGCCCTTCCTATTATTGAATTGTAACCACTCGATATGTAACTGCCTAAAGCAATCTCTGAATGCAATAGATCCAACTGCATCTCCTTCGGAGCCCACAGAACCGTCTTGGTATAGCCTGCGGGTTTCACACAAGGCCCTTTCCTCAATTAGGATTTAATCACCTTGGAGAGCAGCTGAGAATTTCAATCATTATTTTTTTCCAAGGTCCCATCAATCTTGTCTGTTGAAGTAATTTGATTTTTTTTTTCTTCCTCTAAAAGAATGCTAAATCTTCTTAGTGGAGAAAAAGGATAGAGGAAAATAAAGTGGAAGAAACTCATTTTTATGGGATATTTAAATGAAATTCATAAAGAATTGTTGTTTTGAACCACTCCATTATACCTGTATCTTAATACCTTGGGAAAGGGAAGGAATCCCTACAAGGGCCATGCTTCTCAATGCTTAGCGCAGCAATTCGGGCAAAATTTGCCATTAAGGTTTGGAGGTAACATATGTTATGTTAAGAGCTAAGGATTTTGAGACACATGGCTCTGGTTTGAAATGCCAGCTACACCACTTGTGAAACACATAACCTATATTTATTTATCATCCTTGAAACTCAGTTTTATTATTACTTAAAAGGGAAAGTAGTAGCAGCTACTTCAGATAAGACTTAAATGCAGGCAATGATCTAAGTACTTAGAAGAACTGCTGGCATATAATAATATTTTAAAACGGTAGCTATCATTTTTATTTCTTATTCTCTATTACACGTACATACCTGTCTTCAGTCCCTCATTAGATCAAATGAAATAAGATGGATTTTCTGAAGAGTATCATCACAGGGAGTTACTCATTCATTTTTTGAAATCATAGAGTTTAGTGATATCTACAAAGGAAGTACATAGTGGGGTGAAACATTGTCTTTGCTTTTCATCTTTAAATATTTGGGGAATTTAGCTGATTATTAAATGCCTTTATTGTACTTGATAATTTTAGTTGATTGTTAAATACATTTCTTGGCATATAATGACTAGTCATTCACTATATTGAATCAAAACATCCTCTCTATTTAAAAAATTAATTGGTTGAGATTTCTGTAGGAAAATAATATGAGTTAATGTTTTAAAATAAACCATCAACATTGTATCTTTTAATCTCAAATTCAGGCTACAAGTAGTCTTAGACAATTATTTTTGGTTCTTTCATTACACTCTGATTAGAGGTCTATTTGTGTTGCCTCAAAATTATGTGTTTTAGATCTTCCTTACTTCTTCATTATCTTGTCTAGGGTAGGAACCACATACTTCACTTTTGTATCAGATAAGACCTGAAACAGAAGTTGCAGCAGATGCTAATCACCCTTTACTCCATGAAGAAATGGCACCCTCTGCTCTCAGGTCAGAGTAGAACTTTACCCGTGCATGTATGATCCTGCATCTTCCTTGTTTTAAAGAAAAGAGCATTTCACAAAATTTTCTGACTTTGTGTTTAACTGTATTTTCTATCAGGAAATGTTTTTCTTCTCTAGTTGTAATTGTGAATACTTTCTGGACAACAGAGCCCATCTTTGGTGATATAATAGGTCACATATATTGAGGAGTATTAACAATACTCCTTTTACTCTCCAATCAAATAGCCATATCACCCATTTTTCTCAACACCTTTTTTTTTCTCATCTCCTCAAGCTGTAATAGTACTAGTAGTAATTATTAGAGTCTTGTTGTTGTTGTTTTAGTTGCTAAGTCATGTCCAACTCTTTTGTGACCCCATGGACTGTAACCCTCCAGGCTCCTCTGTCCATAGGGTTCTCCAGGCAAGAATGCCAGGGTAAGTAGGTTGATATTTCCTTCTCCTGGAGATCTTCCCTACCCAGGGATTGAACCCGTGTTTCCTACATTGCAGACAGATTCAGTAGAAAGCAGTAGTTGAACAATTTCTAGCATTTACTCTGATATAAAAATAGTTTATGTTCTCTCTAGAATAGGGAGAAGTGACTCAGGAAAGCACCACATATCTTGATAGGTAGGAGGTCTTACTTTTAGAGAAAAGGATATTTTGTGCTCACTATATCACATATACTTAAATAGAAACATTCCAGTTGAGTGATCCAAAGTCCTTTCAGTGTCTCCCTGTTGGGAAAAGAAGGGAATTCACTACCCTGATTTTGGCAGTTTGCTAATACATTTAATGCTAGAGCTAAGAATTTAATCTCATAGAATCCTGACATAAAGAGAGAAGACCTAACAGATTTCCCTTCAGTACTTTAGAGCCCACTGGGCAAGGAGAATATCTATTGGTGTTAGATAATTGATTATTGCATTCTGCACTTTGCAACATTTAAATCAGAGATTTAGAAGAGAGTTCAATGCTGAATAAATAATAGAATGGGAAAATGGAAATAAAATTGTTGGTGCCTTTTGCTATTAGAAAATAGAACTTTTGAGTGTCTTTTAATAAGTACACTCTGTTTACAGCACGTGTGCACAAACTCATTGTTTCAGCTACAAAAGAGTCTGATATTTTAAGCCTTCTTGGTGATGAAGCAGACAGTTGTAACAAAAGAACTAGATATAATATATAAGCATTTGTTACTTTTTTGTATATCTTTGGATCTAGCATTGTTTTATTTTTCTGACAGAGTGAGAAGCAACATGGAGATAACTATTAAGGACAATTAATCTTTTGATTTAGATTCAAAAATTTTTAGGATATAGCCAGCTGATTCAGTGCAAATGTGAAAAGTATTAAACTTATGATCACTATCGTAGAGGGGATGAGGATCAATACCAGGCTGTGATTTATCAAAAGATCAGTTGACATCTCATTCTGATAGTTATCACTAGCTAGGTCAGGTTAATCATGAATCCTTTACCAACTACATTAATTTTCAATTACTGATTAATAAATCATTACAAACTTAGCAACTTGAAACAGCCCCCATTTATTATTTCACAGCTTGTTTAGGTGGGGTGTTGGGAGTCTAGTGACAGAGTAGCTGAGACCTTTAGAAAACTACAATCAATATGTGATCAGGCTGCATTCCTATCTGAAATGAGTGAGGAAGAATCTACTACTAAGCTCACAAAGACTATTGAAAGAATTAACTTTATATAGCTATAAATATATATAGCTATATATTGGCTAGGAAGGAATGACAAGTCCCACCCATGCTCAAGGAGAAAAGGTTACACAAGAATGTGTAAACTAGGAAGCAAATATTAAGAGCAGCAGCCCTGGAGTCAGTCTGCCGCACCAGCTAATGCAATAGTGTCGTCATGGTGCGAGAAGACCCATGTGGCCTGAATGTATCTCCTTTTGAATTTTACCTGTCCCCCAATTTTCTTTACTTTTGCTAATAAATGTGAATGCCTAAACTGTTCTGATGAATATCATCAAAGTTAGAAAAATCCAGAAAGAATAAAATGAACTCTGGCATAAAGATGTTTTGTATTTGGGTTGCATTTTACACTTTTTACAGCATTTATATATTTTTTTGCCTTTTTTTTCACAAGGAAAATAGTTTCATAAAAAATCCGTAGCTAAAATATAGTCCTGTCCATTCCTTCCTGTCCATCTTTAATAGAATGTTCCTTCCAATGAATTTCACTAACTGAAAATATTAAATAAGTTCTTTCCCTTCTGTTTATTACTCAGCAATTATGAAACTGGATATTTGCTTTCAAAATTGATTGAGAATTCCACATGAATATAGAATCAAACTTAATTTTAAAATAAAAATTTGAAAATAGTAATAAAAATGTAAGATATTATTTCCCCAAATGAGGCTTATTTTCCACTTTTGAACAGAGAGAATACAACATTGAGGTGATTGACCTGTCCTCTGCAATTGTGATAGATAAAAAGCAATATATCCTATGCATACTCTATTTTATAATTTCTGTACTTCCTTATTCTAAAATAAAACTTCTAATATTTAAAAATAAAATTCTATCAAAATAGATCAAAAGTGTGCTTTT
>SJYT01041574.1:112408-139866 GCA_006410635.1 Cephalophus harveyi
ATATAACTTCTTTGTTTCTGTCGTAATTTCTTCTAGGCACTGAAGAAAGACCAATAATTTGTATTCCATTCCTCTTTACCAAAAGAATACAATGTGCATACTTCCTAGCTTGAAAACATTTAAAAATATTAGGTATATTAATACTGAGTTCTGCAAGGAAAAAAAAAAATTTTTTTCCCTTAACATTAACTGCAGTGGGCTAAATCTAATTTCTCTGCCATATTAGGCATTCATATATATTCAGAATATTAATTTTCAGATATTAAAAATATGAATAATAAAATAGAAAAAATATACTTGAGTGAGAACTTGCAAAAGAGAAGGCATCAAAAGCATCCAAGTTAACAATTCTGTTTGATTCTGTTTTTTTTTTTTTTTTTACAAGCTTACCTCAAGAAACAAGAGAAAAATCAAATAAATAACCTAACTTTACACCTAAAGCAACTAGAAAAAGGAAGAAATGAAGAACCCCAGGGTTAGTAGAAGGAAATAAATCATAAAAATTAGGACAGAAATAAATGAAAAGGAAACAAAAGAGACTACAACAAAAATAAACAAAACTAAAAGCTTGTTTTTTTAGAAGAAAAGTAAAATAGACAAATGGTTAGCCAATTCATCAAGAAAACTAGAGGGAAGAATCAAATCAACAAAATTAGAAATGAAAATGCAGAAATCACAACAGACAACACAGAAATACAAAGGATCATAAGAGACTATCAGCAACTATATACAATAAAATATTCAACTTGGAAGAAATTAATGACTTCTTAGAAAAGTATAACCTTCCAAAAATGAACCAGAAAGAAATAGACCCATCACAAGCATGGAAATCGAAACTGAAATCAAAAATCTTCCAACGAACAAAAGCCCAGGACCATTTGGCTTCACAGGTGAATTCTATCAATTTGGAGAAGAGATAGCACCTATACTACTCAAACTCTTCAAGAAACTTGCAGAGGACTTTTAACTCCCAACTCATTCTATGAGGCCACCATACTCTAATACCAAAACCAGACAAAAATGCTACAAAGAAAGAAAGCTACAGACCAATATCATTGATGACCATTGATGTAAAAGTCCTCAATAAAATACTAACAAACAGAATCTGACAACATATTAAAAATATCATACACTATGACCTAGTGGGCCTTAACCCAGGGGTTCAAGGATACTTCGATAATTGCAAATCAGACAATGGGATACACCACATTAACAAATTGAAAGATAAAAACCACACGATTTTCTCAATAGATGCAGAGAAAGCCTTTGACAAAATTCAACATCCATTTATGATAAAAACCCTCTAGAAAGCAGCTATAGAAGGAACATACCTCAACATAATAAAAGCCATATATGGTAAGCCCACAGCAAACATTATCCTCAATGGTGAAAAATTGAAAGCATTTCCCCTAAAGTCAGGATCAAGACAAGGGTGCTCACTCTCACCACTACTATTCAACATAGTTTTGAAGTTTTAAGCACATCAATCAGAACAGAAGAAAAAAATGATAAAAGGAATCCAGATTGGAAAAGAAGAAGCAAAATTCTCACTGTTCGCAGATGACATGATCCTCTACATAGAAAATGCTAAAGACACCATCAGAAAATTACTAGAGCTAAGCAATGAATGTAGTAAAGTTGCAGGATATAAAATCAACACACAGAAATCCCTTGCATTCCTATACACTAACACTGAGAAAACAGAAAGAGTAATTAAGGAACAATTTCATTCACCATTGCACTGAAAATAATAAAATAGTTAGGAATAAATCTACCTAAAAAACCAAAAGAACTATATATAGAAAACTATAAAACTCTAATGAAATAAATCAAAGATAACACAAATAGATGAAGAAATATAACATATTCATGGAGCAGAAGACTCAATATAGTGAAAATGAATATACTACCCAAAGCAATCTGCATTTCAATGTAATCCCTATCAAGCTATCAATGGTATTTTTCACAGAAATAGAACTAGTAACTTCACAATTTGTATGGAAATACAAAATAAAAACAAAAAAAACCTTGATTAGACAAACAATTCTTGAGAAAGAAGAATGAAACTGGAGGAATCAACATGCCTGACTTCAGGCTATACTACAAAGCTACAGTCATCAAGACAGTATGGTACTGGCACAAAGACAGAAATATAGATTAATGGAATAAAATAGAAAGCCCAGAGATAAATTAGCACCTATGGACAACATCTATTTCTGCTTTATTGACTATGCCAAAGCCTTTGACTGTGTGGATCACAAGAAACTGTGGACAATTCTGAAAGAGATGCGAACACCAGACCACCTGACCTGCCTCTTGAGAAACCGATATGCAGATCAGGAAGCAACAGTTAGAACTGGACATGGAACAACAGACACAATTGCACTCATCTCACACGCTAGTAAAGTAATGCTCAAAATTCTCCAAGCCAGGCTTCAGCAATACATGAACTGTGAACTCCCTGATGTTCAAGCTGGTTTTAGAAAAGGCAGAGGAACCAGAGATCAAATTGCCAACATCCGCTGGATCATGGAAAAGTCAATCGAGTTCCAGAAAAACATCTATTTCTGCTTTATTGACTATGCCAAAGCCTTTGACTGTGTGGATCACAATAAACCATGGAAAATTCTGAAAGAGATGGGAACACCAGACCACCTGACCTGCCTCTTGAGAAACCTATATGCAGATCAGGAAGCAACAGTTAGAACTGGACATGGAACAACAGACTGGTTCCAAATAGGAAAAGGAGTACGTCAAGGCTGTATATTGTCACCCTGCTTATTTAACTTCTATGCAGAGAACATCATGAGAAATGCTGGGTTGGAAGAAGCACAAGCCGGAATCAAGATTGCCGGGAGAAATATCAATAACCTCAGATATGCAGATGACACCACCCTTATGGCAGAAAGTGAGGAGGAACTAAAAAGCCTCTTGATGAAAGTGAAAATGGAGAGTGAAAAAGCTGGCTTAAAGCTCAACATTCAGACAACGAAGATCATGGCATCTGGTCCCGTCACTTCATGGCAAATAGATGGGCAAACAGTGGGAACAGTGCCTGACTTTATTTTTTTGGGCTCCAAAATCACTGCAGATGGTGACTGCAGCCATGAAATTAGAAGACACTTACTCCTTGGAAGAAAAGTTTTGACCAACCTAGATAGCATATTCCAAAGCAGAGACATTACTTTGCCAACAAAGGTCCATCTAGTCAAGGCTATGGTTTTTCCAGTAGTTATGTATGGATGTGAGAGTTGGACTGTGAAGAAAGCTGAGCACCGAATAATGCTTTTGAATTGTGGTGTTGGAGAAGACTCTTGAGAGTCCCTTGGACTGCAAAGAGATCTAACCAGTCCATTCTGAAGGAGATCAGCCCTGGGATTTCTTTGGAGCGAATGATGCTAAAGCTGAAATTCCAATACTTTGGCCACCTCATGTGAAGAGTCGACTCATTGGAAAAGACTCTGATGCTGGGAGGGATTGGGGGCAGGAGGAGAAGGGGATGACAGAGGATGAGATGGCTGGATGGCATCACGGACTCGATGGATGTGAGTTTGAGCGAACTCCGGGAGTTGGTGATGGACAGGGAGCCCTGGCGTGCTGAGATTCATGGGGTCGCAAAGATACGGACATGACTGAGTGACTGAACTGAACTGAAGGGTATTTTACAATGAGCGGGTTATTTATTGCCTTGCTTTGTAAGTAGGGGAAATATTGGCAGGTAGAATACCAAGGAATTTTATTGTATCTTGCAGACTAGAAACATTTGGTAAAATATTATAAAACTGTGTATAGTGAATGCATGACTTATTCCTCAAGCAGTTAAATGAGAGTCAAAATGTCGACTTTTGTGAATGACAAATTTGAATCTGGGGTGAAGTGTTCTGTTCACTTCAGTTGCACTTGGTTGCTCTGTGTTAGGAAGTGCTGGAGGAATCCAGCAGTATGACTAAGAAGACTGTCAAAATGAGTGTCTTTAGAAGAAGCAAAAACTATTATTTAGGTTGATACAATAGTATTAAGATCAGAACAATTAGGGACAAAGCAAAGAAAGAGTTAACTGCAAAAGGTACCACATGAGGGGTATAGAAAGGAAGATGTTTTCCTGGCAACATATATCTAAATTCAAAGGCTCCATAATTGATAGACACTTGAAAAAGTGATGATTGGACATTTTCTAATAATGACATAATTCTAATCCATCATGGCTGGCCATCCATCAGAGCTTTGTTTGTGATGCTTTGATTGATGGAATGGGAAGAAAGAAATCATTCCCTATTTTAGCCAGAGAGCAAAGAGACAGATTCATTTTAAAAATTGCACTCTGCTTTCAAGATAAAAATAAATATCTCTTAATCAAATGGACACTATCAAATAAATGGCTAATTTGTAACAGATCCTTCTCTTGTGGTGGCAATTAATACTGCCATTGAAACAGGTATGCATAACACCACTATTAGATGACAAGAGTTAGCTTTTTATGTTGAATCACTCTTCACTGATGGGCCTAGGCACTGAGGAGAGTTTCAAGAGTGCTCCCGCGGTACCTGGGTGGGTCGTTGGAGGTCCAAGGACATATCCATAACACTGGGAGCCAGAGGAGCTCCTTCAAAAAGTCTTTTGAACTAAGTTATTGCCGGGTGCTAAGGTGGGGAGATAAGAGGGTTAGAAGATGCAAAGTCAAGGGAAAGGTTGTCTGGGCTAATTCTGGGTATCAGGATATGCAGTAGGTGGGGAACAACAGTCACATGCAGCAAAATTTCATTCAAAGTTAGCAGGATGAAATGGATAATGTACACTTATTCATGGACTCTTTATTGCGACTTGGCGGAAAGCAGCACACAAACATATTCCAGAGAAAGGCTAATTCCATGGAGCAGCTATTAATATATCCAGAAAAAGAAAATATGAAGCTATTACTCATATGTGTAGTCATTCTTGCTGAACAATTTTAGAGTAAATGGGCACTGTAACCAAAATTGATATGTAAGAACTGTGATTCATAGAATCATACATTTTTTGACTTCATTTTATTAGAATTGTATATCTTATTGGATACAAAATGAGATATTCATTTTAAAATAACAGTATTTTAAAAAGTTATTAAAGTAGGACACTTAATTGAGTTAACCAAATCAAATAAAGATGATATTCCAAAATGAAGAGCCAGAACAAAATGCAAAAATTTTATGGAAATATTTGAAAATCAATTACATGATCCTTTACCAAAACTGGTATTATAAAGTGTCAGACTATTGGAGATTGAGAAAGAACTACTTTGGAAAGGCTCCACCATTGGCCCCTCCTTTAATCCAAGTATACAGAGGTAGAACATGACACGTGCCCTGTGCATTGGAGGAGTGGGACCAGAGAATACCAGGATTAGTGTCTGCATCCACCTGAGATACCTAAATGGGTGAGGCTGGTGAGGATGGTCTAAAGAAAAGTGACTGTGTCACTTAAACATGGTGTGGACAATGGTGAGATCAAACTTGAGTAAAATTATTTCAGGTCCTGACCAAGTGGGTTTCTTAGAGGAGCAAATAAACTCCACATAGAAAAGTTGGACATGAATTGCTGGACTCTGATGGGCTGAGGAAGAAGGAAGAGATACATGGTCTAAATCAAGAATACTGCAGGTGAGAGGTCATTGTCTAAACCAAGAATAGTTCAGGTGAGAGGTCAGTAGCAACTGGGGCAACACCAAGCAATGTGTCACATAAGAAAAAGCCAGCACCAGAGAATATAGAACCAGCTATGAGAGTAATGAGTACAAATGTTCCCTTCTCAAATTAACACCTCTCCCTCCTTATGCTTCAATTTCAGAGGATTTAGAGACATGGTTAGCAATATAGTGGAGGAACAGAAGGAGAAAAAAAANTGATGCTGGGAGGGATTGGGGGCAGGAGGAGAAGGGGACGACCGAGGATGAGATGGCTGGATGGCATCACGGACTCGATGGACGTGAGTCTGAGTGAACTCCGAGAGATGGTGATGAACAGGGAGGCCTGGCGTGCTGCGATTCATGGGGTCACAAAGAGTCGGACACGACTGAGAGACTGAACTGAGCTGCTAAGAAAGCCTTCCTCAGTGATCATTGCAAAGAAATAGAGGATAACAACAGAATGGGAAAGACTAGAGATCTCTTCAAGAAAATTAGAGATACCAAGGGAACATTTCATGCAAAGATGGGCTCAATAAAGGACGGAAATGGTAGGGATCTAACAGAAGCAGAAGATATTAAGAAGAGGTGGCAAGAATACACAGAACTATACAAAAAAGATCTTCATGACCCAGATAATCATCAAGGTGTGATCGCTAACCTAGAGCCAGACATTCTGGAATGTAAAGTCAAGTGGGCCTTAGAAAGCATCACTATGAACAAAGCTAGTGGAGGTGATGGAATTCCAGTTGAGCTGTTTCAAATCCTGTAAGATGATGCTGTGAAAGCACTGCACTCAATATGCCAACAAATTTGGAAAACTCAGCAGTGGCCACAGGACTGGAAAAGGTCAGTTTTCATTCCAATCTCAAAGAAAGGCAATGCCAAAGAATGCTCAAACTACCACACAATTGCACTCATCTCACACGCTAGTAAAGTTATGCTCAAAATTTTGCAAGCCAGGCTTCAGTAATACATGAACTGTGAAATCCCAGATGTTCAAGCTGGTTTTAGAAAAGGCAGAGGAACCAGAGATCAAATTGCCAACATCCGCTGGATAATTGAAAAAGCAAGAGAGTTCCAGAAAAACATCTATTTCTGCTTTATTGACTATGCCGAAGACTTTGACTGTGTAGATCACAATAAACTGTGGAAAATTCTGAAAGAGATGGGAATATCAGACCGCCTGACCTGCCTCTTGAGAAACCTGTATGCAGGTCAGGAAGCAACAGTTAGAACTTTACATGGAAAAACAGACTAGTTCTAAATATGGAAAGAAGTGTTTCAAGGCTGTATATTGTCACCCTGCTTATTTAACTTATATGCAGAGTACATCATGAGAAATGCTGGGCTGGATGAAGCACAAGCTGGAATCAAGATTGCTGGGAGAAATTTCAATAACCTCAGATATGCATATAATACCACCCTTATGGCAGAAAGTGAAGAAGAACTAAAGAGCATCTTGATGAAAGTAAAAGAGGAGAGTGAAAAGTTGGCTTAATGCTCAACATTCAGAAAACGAAGATCATGGCATCCGGTCCCATCACTTCATGTCAAATAGATGGGGAAACAATGGATATAGTGGCTGACTTCATTTTCTGAACTCCAAAATCACTGCAGCTGGTGACTACAGCCATGAAATTAAAAGACACTTCTTCCTAGGAAGGAAAGTTATGACCAACCTAGAGAGCATATTAAAAGCAGAGACATTTTTCCAACAAAGTTCTGTCTAGTCAAGGCTGTGGTTTTCCAGTGGTCATGTATGGATATGAGAGCTGGACTATAAAGAAAGCTGAGTACTGAAAAATCGATACTTTTTAACTGTGTTGTTGGAGAAGACTCTTGAGAGTCCCTTGGATTAAAAGGAGATCCAATCAGTCAGTCCTAAAGGAGATCAGTCCTAAATGTTCATTGGATTGACTGATGTTGAAGCTGAAACTCCAATACTTGGCCACCTGATGCGAAGAGCTGACTCATTTGAAAAGACCCTGATGCTGGGAAAGAGTGAAGGCATGAGGAGAAGGTGACGACAGAGGATGAGATGGTTGGATGTCATCACTGACTCAATGGACGTGAGTTTGAGTAAACTCCAGGAGTTGGTGATGGACACGGATCCCTGGCATGCTGCAGTCCATGGGGTCACAAAGAGTCAAACACAACTGAGCTACAGAGCTGAACTGAACTGAACCAGGTGGAGCAGTTGGTTAAGAGCCTGTCTGCCAATACAGGAGACGTGAGAAGTGGATTCAATCTCTGGGTTGGAAAGGTCCTCTCATTTTGGAGCACCCCAAAAATAATGTCTCTCCCTGTTTCCATTGTTTCCCCATCAATTTGCCATACAAAGATCTTGTATGAGACAACAAAGATCCCATGTGGCACAAGTAAAACCCAGCACAGTGAAAAATTAAAAAAAAAAAAAAAGAAAATGAGACTCTGCCCTTTCTATGCGTTATCCAAACCCTTCCATGGACAACAAGCTTTATATTGACCAGCCCCTAACTACTTCTCTAACTTCATCTTCTGTTATTCTCCCTTTTGCTCTCTTTGGCTAAGAATGCTAAGTCACTTCAGTCGTGTCCGACCCTGTGTGACCCCATAGACGGCAGCCCACCAGGGTTCTCCGTCTACAGGATTCTCCAGGCAAGAATACTGGAGTGGGTTGCCATTTCTCCTTTCTATTCCTTACACTGAACACCTTTTCCCTAGTTACTAACCTGACTACAATCTTAATCGCCTTTAGATCTCTGCTAAAACATCATTTTGGCAGAGATACAACCTGGACCACTTTATATAAACTCCTTATTCTCTTATTCTGATACCTTGCTTGTTTTATTATCTGTCTGCCCTCACTTTAATATAGACTCCAGGAGGACAAGCATATAATTCTGTTCACAGCTGTTTTCCCAATTCTTGGAAGATAATGGCTCCATTAGTGAAAATCTGTTGAAAAAAAGATTTTTCTCAATGCATAAGTAACATGCATTGATTTTAGTATGAGTACCTAGATAATCACCAGTAGATAAAAACAGTAATATCTAATTTTAACTAACCTGACATAGAGCTTAAGGAATTTGGAAGAGGTTACATGTTAAAAACATAGAACCAAGTCCAGAGACCCTTCTTTATAATAGATTCTTTTTCTATTTTTCTTGCATCTTGTAAGAGAGAATCAGCTGAACATTCTTCCAAAACATAAAACAGCAAAGCCTCTGACACCTGACAAAAGGGTAGAGTAACAAGCTGCCTTATTTATAAGAAGTTATGTTCAGAGAAAAAGAAATTCCACATGGTAGAGACTAACAGTTGAGTGTGATGTAACAAAGCTTGGAGAGTATGCCATAGCTCAGTCAGAACTCAGCTTTCAAACTCCTTCTAAAATGCCATGAAACATTATGCATTGTTAAAAAGCTGCCAGCTCCTTCCCCAGAGATGCCACCTCTGTGATGGGTGAAGCTATTTTCTCTGCTGATCAGTAAAGATTCTTCAGTCCTTGAGTTCTCTGGGAGTATGAGTGCCAGATAGGGAGTGTGGAATGTTAAAAACAATAACTAGCTATTCATGCTATTCAACTGTAATTTGTTTACAGGAAAAATCTAACTTCTCTTAAGTGGTGTATTCAGATTTCAAAGTACATACTTATAATAAGAAATATGTTATCTTATGATGTCTGCAATTATAGATTACCTCTCAATTCCTTTTTCTGTCTTTCATTCAGTGTGTTCAGTATGATCGGTGATAGCCTATAGTACTTGAATACAAAGAAGTTGTTTAGGTATATTTCACTTCCAGATCCCCTTCTGGCTGTGCTGTCTGCCACTCACCCATCACCTTTCTTTCCTCGAATCTAATTTACAAAGGAATACCGGAGAGTACACAGGATCAGATTTCTTCCACTTATTTTTCTGCCCTTAATTCACTATTTTTTCTCCTGTATCTTGTTTGTTTTGAAACCTCATAAGATGGAAATAAAAGCCCCTTCTCTATTAAAGAACTTACTTTGGTTAAAGAAAATTCAACCTGATGGAAAAGGACAATATAGAGATAAAGAAGAGAGGTGGAGAAGTAGGCAGGGCAACGCATAGTGAGAGGGGAAATAAGATGAAAGTGACAAGAAATGGGAGCGTAAAATATGGAAATGAGGTTTGCAATTGACCTTGCCAGGGAGTATCGGCCCAGGAGGACTTCTGTCTGATTAGCCTCTGTCATTTTCTCCAAGTGTTCAGGGACTCCTGTGTCTTCATGAGGCCCAGTACCCAGGGGTTTTATCAACACAGATTTTTAAGAAGGTCAAACATCATTAGAAGCATAAAAAGGGAGGGAAATGGGATAGAATATTTCCTTATTTGCAGGGGAAGTTGTGACAGGTAACACCTAAGTTTTTCTTTTTGTACTTCAACACATGAAATTTTGATTATCACTTTTATCCTGAATTATTTTTATCTTAAAATTATTTTATTCTCTTTTATTCTGTTTTCTTTTTTTAACTCAAGCTGTTGGGGCATGTGGATCATTAATGCCTTTGTCTGTTTTAGACTGACTCCTGTGAGGCACCCACTGACCTAAACTTCTGGCCTCCTCTGCTTGACTTGACCTTGGATTTAGGTTCAGCACAATCATATTCCAGTGAAACTATTTCAGTGCAGTCGGTGAGCTGATGTTTGATCCAGTCCTGCTCAAAGATAAAGCTCAGTATGCCCACTCTGTATTTTGTTAGGTCCTAATTATAGAGAAGAGATAAAATGCTGAACAAGATAGACGTGACTTCTGTCATCACATACTTTTACATCTCATGCAGGAGACAGACATGTAAGAAGTTGTTAAAGTGAGATGCATTGGTAAAAGAGAAATGCAAAATATAGATATATGAAGAAGACTGGAAATCTCTGAAGAAGTGACATTTAAGGTAAGACCTGAAAGTTAATGAGTTAGCAAGTAAAGGACAAAGTGGGAGGAAAATTCTAGGCAAAAGCAGGTAAAACTCTTTGATAGGAAAGCTCATAAGATCTTAAGGAACTGAGGAAACGTTGCTGGGGCAACAGATATGAGAGGGAATGTGGCATCTAATTTAGGTGGGAGATGTAGGTAAGTGTCAAAATACTCGGGTCTTGGGGGGTATGAAAAAGATTTTGGATATTACCCTAACGGCAGTGCAAATTCAGTGAAGTTATTAAGCAGATAAGTGACATTCACTTATTTAAATATTTTTAAAGTTTCCCTGTTTTTTTAACTAGACAGTGTTAGAGAAGCTCAAGAATAAATATAAGAAACTGTTAAAGGGTGCTTTGCAGGAAAGTTGATGATTCAGGTTGGCAGGTTCAAGTTGGGTTGGAGAGAAGTTGATAACTTCAAGAGATGATATAGATTGACTTCGATACTAACAAATTGAAAGGCATTTGGAGGAAAGAGTGAATTAGTGGCAAACATAAATTATCTGTATTCAAAATTGAGATTCATTTTCTGATAATTGTTATAATAGTAATGTTTATGGGAAAAGAGAATTTTTGAATTAGGTATGTCTCAAAAGATGAGGGAAGGATACTCAGTAACTATTTATATAGGGGTTTTAGGTGATTACACTATATAAAGATAGCTTTAGCCTCCTCTGCTTGACTTGACCTTGGATTTAGGTTCAGCACAATCATATTCCAGTGAAACTATTTCAGTGCAGTCGGTGAGCTGATGTTTGATCCAGTCCTGCTCAAAGATAAAGCTCAGTATGCCCACTCTGTATTTTGTTAGGTCCTAATTATAGAGAAGAGATAAAATGCTGAACAAGATAGACGTGACTTCTGTCATCACATACTTTTACATCTCATGCAGGAGACAGACATGTAAGAAGTTGTTAAAGTGAGATGCATTGGTAAAAGAGAAATGCAAAATATAGATATATGAAGAAGACTGGAAATCTCTGAAGAAGTGACATTTAAGGTAAGACCTGAAAGTTAATGAGTTAGCAAGTAAAGGACAAAGTGGGAGGAAAATTCTAGGCAAAAGCAGGTAAAACTCTTTGATAGGAAAGCTCATAAGATCTTAAGGAACTGAGGAAACGTTGCTGGGGCAACAGATATGAGAGGGAATGTGGCATCTAATTTAGGTGGGAGATGTAGGTAAGTGTCAAAATACTCGGGTCTTGGGGGGTATGAAAAAGATTTTGGATATTACCCTAACGGCAGTGCAAATTCAGTGAAGTTATTAAGCAGATAAGTGACATTCACTTATTTAAATATTTTTAAAGTTTCCCTGTTTTTTTAACTAGACAGTGTTAGAGAAGCTCAAGAATAAATATAAGAAACTGTTAAAGGGTGCTTTGCAGGAAAGTTGATGATTCAGGTTGGCAGGTTCAAGTTGGGTTGGAGAGAAGTTGATAACTTCAAGAGATGATATAGATTGACTTCGATACTAACAAATTGAAAGGCATTTGGAGGAAAGAGTGAATTAGTGGCAAACATAAATTATCTGTATTCAAAATTGAGATTCATTTTCTGATAATTGTTATAATAGTAATGTTTATGGGAAAAGAGAATTTTTGAATTAGGTATGTCTCAAAAGATGAGGGAAGGATACTCAGTAACTATTTATATAGGGGTTTTAGGTGATTACACTATATAAAGATAGCTTTTAGCCAGACTTTTCAATCTGTCCAAATCTAATAGCTGTAAATATAGTTTTTACCAAGTATTTACTACTAGTCCAAAAAGTGTTAACTGTTTGCTTCTTTTACATCATTTTGTTTGCTCTTCTGATTCCTCCAATCAAAGTATCAACATTTTTTCAGCACCAGTATCTACCTTTAGTATCTAAATGAACTTAAAATTACTAAATACTTGCCTTTTTTCTAAACTGAGGAGTAAGATGTACACTATTTGGATATCTAGTAGTTATTTTTCTAAATCCATATAGGAAATCATCATGGACCTTGCTCTAATGTATACATATAATAATTCAATTGGCCAGGTACATAGTTTTGTATAAAAAGTTAACATTTTCATCTATCAAAATGGTAGTGTTCCAAATTCATTTAAGTAGAAGCTGTTTGGTGGGAATTAAAGTCCATTATTAAATAATTTAGAGAAAACATTGGCATTATTGAAATGAAATTGTGCCAATTAAAAGCTGCCACTTTGTGAATTATTTAATCTCATTAATGTCTGGCAGTTACATCAAATTACATATTTCAAAAATATCTAGGGGTTTTTAGCAAATTTTTAAGCAACAAAGAAATGATTTGCAATTTATTCATGACTAATAAAATGTTTTCTTCATAATTTACTTTCCAACATCCAAAAATAATTACATTGTTCAGATTAAGCACTATAGAACTGACTCTTTAAAATCCCATTATCTTAAATGCCTCACCGTTAAATATCCCCACCATTAGCTCATTTACAGTAGGGAGGGGGGACTTTTGGCCTAGATTTTTTACCTGATGTTCTCAAGTGTCCTTAAAATTTAAAGAAAATTTACTTGAACTCCAAATGAAAATGAAAGTGTTAGTCACTCAGTCATGTCCAGTTCTTTGCAGCCTCATGGATTGTAGCCCACCAGGCTCCTCTGTCCATGGAATTCTCCAAGCAAGAATACTGGAGTGGGTTCAGTTCAGTTCAGTTCAGTTGTTCAGACGTGTCCAATTCTTTGCGACCCCATGAATTGCAGCACGCCAGGCCTCCCTGTCCATCACCAACTCCTGGAGTTCACCCAGACTCTTGTTCATTGAGTCTGTGATGCCATCCAGCCATCTCATCCTCTGTCATCCCCTTCTCCTCCTGCCCCAAATCCCTCCCAGGATCAGAGCCTTTTCCAACAAGTCAACTATTTGCATGAGGTGGCCAAAGTATTGGAGTTTCAGCTTTAGCATCAGTCCTTCCAAACAATACCCAGGATTGATCTCTTTTAGAATGGACTGGCTGGATCTACTTGCAGTCCAAGGGACTTTCAAGAGTCTTCTCCAACACCACAGTTCAAAAGCATCAATTCTTTGGCACTCAGCTTTCTTCACATTCGAACTCTCACATCCATACATGACTACTGGAAAAACCATAGCTTTGACAAGACGGACCTTTGTTGGCAAAGTAATGTCTCTGCTTTTGAATATGCTATCTAGTTTGGTCATAAAAGTCAAAGGCTTTGGCATAGTCAATGAAGCAGAAATAGATGTTTTTCTGGAACTCTCTTGCTTCTTTGATGATCCAGTGGATGTTGGCAATTTGATCTCTTGTTCCTCTGCCTTTTCTAAAACCAGCTTGAACATCTGGAAGTTCACGGTTCACGTATTGCTGAAGTTACCATTCCCTTTTCTAAGGGATCTTCCTAACCCAGGGATTGAACCCAGGTGTCCTTCATTGCAGACAAATTCTGCAACCACCTAACTGAGGCAACTGTCTGAGCCACCAGCAATGAACTCCACATATACAATGTCAATATAGACTATCTATCAAATAATAGAGAATTTACTGGGGGCAAATCAGGAAGAGAAATGCATTCATTTGTTCACACACCATCTTCCATTCACTTTCCAGGCTCTCACAGACTCAATTACTCACTCAGTAATAACTTTGACAAATATTGAGTAGGCTGGCCATGTGGGTTTCAAAGCAGTGATGAATAAAATACAAAAATTAGCCCACACAGAGCACATAGTATTGTCGGAGTATCACTTAAGTGATGACTATGTAACACCTGTAGGGTAAAAGCTGTCTATAGATTGACTGTGGGAGGAAGAAAAGTCATGTCTTCCTCAGTTGGAAGAAGTCAGAAGACCTTTCAGAGGAAGGAACTTGATTTCTGAGGGATGAATATGACAGACCTAGTTGGATCAGGAAGCAGATATATTTCTGATAACAAAACAAAAATAAAAACATATTTTTAAAACATTTGTCAAGGTACCAAATAGGAAGTGAATGTAAAATATCAGGAGGATGGTCAGCAGTTCCTAATGGTACACACACAGGATGCTGTCAGAATGGAGAAAAAGAACTGCAAGTCGGGTATCCTGTGCCAGGCACAGGGATTGGACTTCACACCAAGTTGAATGAGGAGCTCTGCTGGTTCTCTGTGGTGGGTCAGCAGGGCTGATGGAGAATAAGTGAAAGCAGTATAAATGGAAAACACTTGACTCTGCCAGGAAAAATAACCTTATGGTTTGATGAAAAGTACCTTGCAATCACTGTTTAACAGAGAGGGCATATGTGAGGAGCCCGATGATAGAATGAAGGTAGATGAAAGGGTTTATGGCACAGAATGTATGTTCATGGCAGAAATCCCTGATTGATTTTCGGTTAAAAAATAAGGCTACATCAGAGCAACTTTTAATTTTTATCTTGTGGGTAGTAGGCATTGTGGAAGGAATGTTTCTTTTCTGGATTGACTGAGAGTGTAGAGCCACATCTGAAGCCCTAGCATAGAAGGGGAACTTTTGTTGGAGCTATGCAGTCACATTGCTGGCTTTCCCATGTCTCCGCTCTTTATTTATTTACTCGTATTTATTACTTCACAATACCATCATGTTTTTCTTTTGGATGTCATTGTGTGTGTGATAAAACAATAATAACAGCTAGCACTTGGTGGTGGTTTAGTCACTACGTTGTGTTCGACTCTTGTGAACTTCAGGTTAACTTTAACTCCCTTTGAACTGTAGCCCACCAGACTCCGCTGTCCATGGGATTCTTCAAGCAAGACTACTGGAGTGGGTTGCCCTGCCTTCCTCCAGGAGAATCTTTAGGACCCTCGGAGTGAACCAGCCTCTCTTGCATCTCCTGCATTGGTAACTGAGTTCTTTACCACTAGTGCCATCTGGGAAGCCCTTGGAAGACTGTAGCCTTTGATTAATTTGCCTGATAATTGTTGCATTCTTTTACCTTTTTGTTGATTTATATTATTTACATTTCATATACTACTGCATTGATGAGAAATTATAGAAATGGTATATAATCATGATAGTATCACTTTAGTGCTTCATTTTTAATTGTAATAATGGTTCTCATAACACAGGTTGCATGTTAACATGATGCAGGCTGAAAGTTTTCCATCTATGTGCATAACAATAGAGTTAGTGGGCCTTCCCTGGAGCTCAGTAAGTAGAGAATCTGCCTGCAATGCATAAATCTGCTTGCAATGCAGGAGATTTGGGTTCTATTCCTGGGTTGGGAAGACCCCCTGGAGAAGGAAATGGCAACCCACTCCAGTATTGTTGCCTGATCCCATGGACAGTGGAGCCTGGCGGTTTCCATGGACTATTACAGTCCATGGGGGTCACAATAGTCGAACATGACTGAAGTGATTTAGCATAATACCTCCAGGGTTTTTAAGCAGTCCTGCAGCTTTGAATCTATTTCAGTGTTCCTATGATCATCTCAGTGGGATGCAGAATATGATTTAAAGGCACAACAACACATTTTAATGTTTTTGTCACAAACGTTTTTAAGGATCTTGATGATATTGGGCACATTCTATCACTTATATGTTATTTATACCTATCATAAACTATACAGTCATTGTTCATTATAGATTATCTCAGGTTTACTAAATACTTGGCTGAGTATAAAAGAAAATTCTTATATGAAACCTGCTATTCCTTTCTACCTATTCCTTCCAAAAGGAGTTGATTAGAGAATTCTTACCTAAGGGCATGCTTACTTGTAATATGTTTTGGTTTCAGCTAAACCCATGTAGCTTCTTAAACGGATGATATCAGCAGGTTAACACTTTTACTTTAAAAATATGTAAGCATACAACTGTTAGAACATATACACACGTGATTCTATGTGCCCTAATCATGGGGCTGTCTGTTGTCACCTTGGACCCCTGAAAGAAGAAACTGAAATTACGGTGAGAAAACAGGCTCTAACAGTCTTAGGTTTTATGTTGTATTGGCTCCAAATGGGAAAACGAGTACCTCAAGGCTGTATATTGTCACCCTGCTTATTTAACTTATATGCAGAGTACATCATGAGAAACACTGGACTGGAAGAAGCACAAGCTGGAATCAAGATTGCCAGGAGAAATATCAATAACCTCAGATATGCAGATGACACACCACCCTTATGGCAGAAAGTGAAGAGGAACTAAAAAGCCTCTTGATGAAAGTGAAAGAGAAAAAGTTGGCTTAAAGCTCAACATTCAGAAAACGAAGATCATGGCATCTAGTCCCATCACTTCATGGGAAATAGATTGGGAAACAGTGGTAACAGTGTCAGACTTTATTTTTTGGGCTCCAAAATCACTGCAGATGGTGACTGCAGCCATGAAATTAAAAGACGCTTACTCCTTGGAAGAAAAGTTATGACCAACCTAGATAGCATATTCAAAAGCAGAGACATTACTTTGCCGACTAAGGTCCATCTAGTCAAGGCTAAGGTTTTTCCTGTGGTCATGTATGATTTGAGAGTTGGACTGTGAAGAAGGCTGAGCGCCGAAGAATTGATGCTTTTGAACTGTGGTATTGGAGAGGGACTCTTGAGAGTCCCTTGGACTGCAAGGAGATCCAACCAGTCCATTCTGAAGGAGATCAGCCCTGGGATTTCTTTGGAAGGCATGATGCTAAAGCTGAAACTCCAGTACTTTGGCCACCTCATGTGAAGAGCTGACTCATTGGAAAAGACTCTGATGCTGGGAGGGATTTGGGGCAGGAGGAGAAGGGGACGATGGAGGATGGGATGGCTGGATGGCATCACTGACTTGATGGACGTGAATCTGAGTGAACTCTGGGAGTTGGTGATGGACAAGGAGGCCTGGAGTCCTGCGATTCATGAAGTTGCAAAGAGTCGGACATGACTGAGTGACTGAACTGAACTGAACTGAGTTAAAGGTATTCACCTTTGCTATTTTGTTTCAGTGTGCTGTATTGGCTTCTTTATTTTCTCAGTAGAAAACAGAATATATCCTATTTATTGAATAAATATTCTGATTATGCCAGTAAACTAATTGAACAATTTCTATGATATCATTTAATCTTCATAACAACCCTGGAGTTTGCTATCATTATTTCAACTAGATGACTTGGAAAATACACAGTGAGAGAGTGAAGTGCCTGGTTGTTTAAGTAAACTCCTGAACCAAGATTTGCACCAAGTCTAGACTGATTTTGAAGTACTTACACTTAACCTCTTCTCGACTATGCAACTTTCCAATAGCCTACCCCGGTCAGAAATAAGTTGCTCAGAATGAGTCAGTACTCTGCTCACTTTCACCTTGGCATGCAGTCATCCTAGAGGAACAAGAAAGTGGGCCCATTAGCAATCTGTATAATATATCTTACATAATTAATCCAATCAAAGGGAAAGATTGTCAAAATCCATAAGTTTGGCTCCAGGGCAATTGGCAAACATGGAAAATGGCTCATTATTAAGATGTTTCTAAAATTTAGCCCCTGTGACTATAAGGGGTTATTGTTTTTTTGTCACTAAGTTGTGTCTGACTCTTTTGCAACACCAGACCTCCCTGTCCCTCACCATCTCCCAAAATTTGCCCAAGTTCATGTCCATTGCCTCAGTGATGTCATCCAGCCATCTCACTTTCTGATGCTCTCTTCTCCCTCTATCCTCAATCTTTCCCAGCATCAGGGACTTTTCTAATGAGTCAGCTGTTTGCATCAGATGACCAAAATATCGGAGCTTCAGCTTCAGCATCGGTCCTTCCAATGAGTATTCCATACAAAAGCAGCATAAGTACTACTTTTTGACTTTTAAGAGTTAACAGTATAATTACAAATATTGCTTTTTTTTTGGCTGAAGGATTCTCAAGGGATTTGGAATCTTTTTAAAATTATGAGTCAAAAGAATGAGTCAAGGAAACAGCTCAGAATCTTTTCAAATAAAATGACGGTAGTGTCCTACAGTATCCACCAGAGTTCCTCTTATCTTACAATCTATTCTGTAGGAATACAGAGAAGGAATCTATTGATGTGGAGAAGATGATACTCTTTTTAAGTACTGAGGGATTTAAAAGTTTATCAAGCAAAAGGAAGAGATTCTAGGTGGTAGTTAAGGCTTTCCAGGTGGCTAAGTGGTAAATAATCCACCTGCCAAGCAGGAGAGCAGGTTTGATCTCTGGGTTGAGAAGGTCCCCTGGCAACCCACTCCAGTATTCTTATCTGGAAAATCCCATGAACAGAGGAGCCTGGCAGACTATAGTCCTCTTGGTCGCAAAAGAGTCAGACACAACTTAGTGACTAAAAAGCAGCAACAGCAGTTTGGCAGGTAGATTCCTACAATAAATAGCTGAAGGAAAACAATAAGTAGTCTCTATTTAGGTGATATAAGGAAGTTAACCTGCTATGGATACAGACTTCTATTTTATCATTGCTGTTTTTAATGAATAGAATTTACTTTTTAAGATAGTTTTGGGTTACAGAATCAAGGGAATTCCAGAAAAACAGCTACTTCTGCTTCATTGACTGTGCTAAAGGCTTTGATTGTGTGGACCACAATAAACTCCCAAAAATTCTTAAAGAGATGGGAATAGCAGACCACCTTACCTGTCTCCTGAGAAACCTGTATGTAGGTCAAGAAACAACAGTTAGAACCAGACATAGAACAATGGACTGGTTCAAAAGCAAGAAAGGAGTGTGTCTACTGTCATCTTGCTTATTTAACTTATGTGCAGAGTACATCATACAAAATACTGGGCTGGATGAATCACAAACTGGAATCAAGATTCCCTGGTGGCTCAGACGGTAAAGCATCTGTCTACAATGCGGGAGACCGGGGTGCGATCCCTGGGTCAGGAAGATCATCTGGAGAAAGAAATGGCAATCCACTCTAGTACTATCGCCTGGAAAATCCCATGGACAGAGGAGCTTGGTAGGCTACATTCCATGGGGTTGCGAAGAGTCGGACACGACTGAACGACTTCACTTTCACTTTCACATATGCAGATGACACCACTCTGATGGGAGAGAGCAAAGAGGAACTAAAGAGCCTCTTGATGAGGGTGAAAGAAAGTGAAGTTGCTCAGTCGTGTCCAACTCTTTGCAACCCCATGGATTTTACCCTACCAGGCTCCACTGTCCATGGGATTTTCCAGGCAATAGTCCTGGAGTGGCTTGCCATTTCCTTCTCCAGGGGATCTTCCCGACCCAGGCATCGAATCCGGGTCTCCCGCATTATAGACAGACGCTTTACCGTCTGAGCCACCAGGGAAGTCTACTTGATGAGGGTAGAAGAGAGAAAAAGCTGTCTTGAAATTCAGCATTCAAAATATAAAGATCATGGCATCCAGTCCGATCACTTCATGACAAATAGATTGGGAAAATGTGGAAACAGTGACAGATTTTATATTCTTGGGCTCCAAAATCACTGCGGACAGTGACTGTAGTCATGAAATTAAAAGACATTTGCTTCTTGGAAGAAAAGTGAAAGTGAAGTCTCCTAGTCATGTCCGACTCTTTGAGACCTTATGGAAGATAGGCTCCTCCATTCATGGAATTTTCCAGGCAAGAGTACTGGAGTGAGTTGTCATATCCTTCTCCAGGGGATATTTCCAACCCAGGGATCGAACCCAGGTCTCCCACATTGCAGGCAGATACTTTACCATCTGAGCCACCAGGGAAGCCTTTCTGGGAAGAAAAATTATGACAAACCTAGACAGTGTATTAAAAAGTAGAGACATTACTTTTCTGACAAAGGTCCATATAGTCAAATCTATGGTTTTTCCAGTAGTTACTTATGGATGTGAGAGTTGGACCNGCTTTACCATATGAGCCACCAGGGAAGCCTTTCTGGGAAGAAAAGTTATGACAAACCTAGACAGTGTATTAAAAAGTAGAGACATCACTTTTCTGACAAAGGTCCATATAGTCAAATCTATGGTTTTTCCAGTAGTTACTTATGGATGTGAGAGTTGGACCATAAAGAATGCTGAACACCAAAGAACTGATGCTTTCGAACCATTGTGCCAGCAACCAAAGACTCTTGAGAATCCCTTGGACAAGAGGAGATCAAACCACTCAATCCTAAAGGAATTCAACCCTGAATATTCATTGGAAGGATTAATACTGAAGCTGAATCTCCAATCCTTTGGCCACATGATGTGAAGAACCAACTCATTGGGGAAGACTCTCATGCTGGGGAAAACTGAGGTCAGGAGGACAAGGGAAACAAAGGATGAGACAGTTGAATGGCATCACCAACTCTATGAACATGAGTCGGAACCAACTCCAGGAGATTGTGAAGGGCAGAGAATCTTGGCATGATGCATTTCATGGGGTTGCAAAGAGTTGGACATGACTTAGCAACTGAACAACTACAAGGTTTATAGAAAAATTGAGCAGATGATACAGAGTTTCCATATAGCCCTCCCACACATATAAAATTCCTATCATTAATATCTTGCATTAGCGTAGACTTTTGTTATGACTGATGAACCAATATTGACATATTATATTAATAAAGGCCATAGCTTATATTACAATTCACTCTTTGTGTCTCACTATTCTACAGGTTTGGCAAATGCACCCTGTCATGTGTTCACCATTATAGGATCATTTAGAATAGTTTCACTAGCCTAAAAATCCTCTGTGTCTCACCCATTCATTTCTTGCTTCCTCTGCTCCCCAAGCCATGAAAACCATTGATCTTTTTCTTGTCTCTTTAGTTTTTCCACTTCCCGAATATCATATAGTTGAAATCACAGAGCAGCCTTTATAGACTGACTACGTCCACTTAGAAATACACATTTAAGTTTCTTACATGTCTGTCATGAGTTGATAGTTCATTTCTTTTTATCAATGAAAAATATTTCATTGTGTTATATACCACAATTTGTTTATTCATTCACCTATCAAAAGATAACTTGGGTGTTTCCAAGCAGTTATTATTAATTTTTAACTTTTTATTCTCTATTGGATTATAGTTGTGTTTAGTCGCTCGATCATGTCTGAGCTTTTTGCAACCCCATGGACTGCAGCCTGCCAGGCTCCTCTGTCCATGGGATTCTCCAGGCAGGAATACTGGAGTGGGTAGCCTTTCCCTTCTTAGGGTATCTTCCCGACCCAGGGGTCAAACTTGGGTCTCCTGCATTGCAGACAGATTCTTTACCATCTGAATCACCAGGGAAGCCCAAATATAGATTATAGTTGATTAATAATGTTGTGTTATTTTCAGGTGTATAGCAGGGTGAGTCAGTTATACATATACATGTATCTTTTTTGTAAAATACCTTTCCCATTTAGATTGTTATATAATACCGAACAGAGTTCCCTGTGCTATACAGTAGGTCCTTGGTTATCCATTGTAAATATAGCAGTGTGTACATGTCATTCACAAACTCCCTAACTATTCCTTACCCTCATACTCACTCCCTGGTAACCATAACTTTGTTCTCTGTGAGTCTGTTTCTGTTTTGACAATGCCTTCATTTGTATCTTTTTTGTCTGTTTGTTGCTGTGTATAAGTGATATCATGTGATATTTGTCTTTCTTTTTTCTGATATACTTCACTCAGGTTGCCAATCTCTAAGTCCATCCATGTTGTGGCAAATGGCATTACTTTTTTTTTTTTTTTATGACTGTGATATTCCATTGTATACATGTACCACATCTCCTTGGGGGCATAGATAAAAGCGTCTTGAACTGACATGTGTGACATAAGCCTTGAGAAGTAATATAGAGACATGTGTGCAACCTAAGTTTCTTCATATCGTGTCTGACTACTTGTGACGCTATGGATTGTAGCCTGCTAGGCTCCTTTGCCTATGGGATTCTCCAGGCAAGAATACTGAAGTGGACTACCATGCCCTACCCAAGGGAAATCTTCCTGACCTAGGGAATCAAACCTGCATCTCTTATGTCTCCTGCATTGGTAGGTAGGTTCTTTACCACCAGTGCCAACTGGGAAGACCAGATGCATACAATACTTTCATGACAGACATGGAGAAGGAAGCTCCTGACAAAGTAAAACTAAAGATATGAAAGAGAAAGGTTACTTATAGGTAAAAGTCTTGCCCCCACTTAGAAAAAGAAAATTGTTTCAGACATTATTTCATGACTTTTTCTTTTCAAGCCTGGTATGTATGGCTTATATGTGTCTGAATGTAATTGAGACTATCAATTCTTTCTTTCCTTTTTTTTCCTATTGAAGTTCTCCAACTTACTTTTTAAAAGCCTCAAAACTTTTATGTTATTTTAGAAAGTACACAGTGTGTCAAAGGTCCCCAGAGTTGACTTGGAGAGAACTCTGAACATGACTTTGACTAAAAAAGAAAGATTTCAAATATTTTATAAATGCTTGCTGTATTACCTGTATCACAACACAGCTGGAGAAAATTACTGCAGAAACAGGGTAAGAACTGGTGGTACAGAGTGTGATCTGAGACTGATTGTCCAATAGTTCATGCAAGCAGTATCTTCTAAACCAGGATAAACTTGCTTGGGTAGGAAGAATATTATTGAAAGCCAGCAGAATCATTATATTCATTTCTATGAGAATTGAAATACTTAGGAGGGCCCATAAGAAATGACTAAAAATTGAAACATAAAGTCTGCCTCATGAAGCTATTTGATCACTGGATAGGAAAATATATATGAAACGTAGATGGGCTTTACTGATGCCATATCATATATAATATTCTATCCATTCGCAGAATTAATTGGAACATACTCATTACTTTATTTCCAAAGACAGAAATAGAAAGTTTATGTTTTTGCCTAAACAATGATTTGTTAATAATCAAGTAAATATTTCTGTGTTTATGTAATACATGAGGAATATTAATGCTTCTTGAATCGCTCTAAATAAGGAAATAAGAGAAAATTCTCTCTGAACAAAGATGGGATTGCAAATTCAGTTTCTTGGCTTAAGCATGTCCCTCCTAGATCTACCTGAGGCCCTGCACAGTTGTTCACAGCATCCATGTGCAGTTCATCTCTCTTTTCAGTGGACATGGCTATTTTTGCAGGGCCTTAAGAGTTTTGTTGGTTGCCAGATCATTAATGGGCTATGAATTATGCAATAAACTTCTCTAGCACCAATAAAGAAGAAGCCAGCAGTGAAATCTGGCCTGAGAATAGATGAAATGCAACAATAAAAGCCATAAACACATTTTTTCATTTGGAAGTCCTATTAAGAATAAGAAATAATTCATGTTCAGATGGTTTTGTAGAGCAGAGATGCTATAATGAAAGAGTATGCAGAATTTTTAAAAATTGAAGAAGAGAAAAGAGATCATGGGGCTGTGACTGAGAAGCAGAGAGCTCATTGCCTTTTCTTCCTTCTTCCTATTAGAGTCTAGTAACAATTGCATTTATAATCACATGATTATGGGCCCATATATGATTTACCAGGTGGTTATTTTTATGAAAAGAAAAAAAAAAACGTATTTGCTGTTTTTTAAAATACTTTCATGTGATGTCATTTTAAATTCATGTTAAAGATCTAAAAATCTTTTTGTGTTTGAAGCTGCTTCTATTGATGATAGAGCTCTTTCTGGGTCTGAGAGTAAAAGAACGAGAGAAGAACACTTTTTAAGCAAAATACCAATTAGGGATGCTTAAGCCTGGAGTTGCAGTTTATTTTGAGTGAGTCTGCCATTATGCGAAATGTAGTCATTTTGCTTTTGGATTTCTACAGAGTGGAGAAGCACTTGGAATAAGTATGCATGGTGCTTAAAAACATGAGACGTACATGGTTCATATACTCTGATTTTTATCACTTACTAATTGCACTTGAGACTTCCCTGTAGCTCAAATGGTAAAGAATCTGCGTGTGGGGAGGAGACCTGCCTGTTTGCGAGGCGGGAAACCAGGGTTCAATTCCTGGGTTGGGAAGTTCTCTGGAGAAGGGAATGGCAATCCACTCCAGTATTCTGGCCTGGAGAATTCCATGGACAGAGAAGCCTGGTGGGCTACAGTCTGTGGGGCTGCAAAGAGTCGGACATGACTGAGTGACTAACACACAGTTGTACTTGGGACAAATTAATTATTCTCTTTGTTATGGATTAATTGTATTCCCCTTACCCCACCCACATCTTATGTTGAGGCTCTACTACCCATTATCTCACAATGGGACCTTACTTGGAAATCGGGTTATTGAAAACTTAAATTAAGGTACTGTGGTTAGAATGGGCCCTAATCCTATATGTCCATATGAAAAGGGGAAAATTGAACATAGAGATACTGTTGGGGAAATAAACTCTTCTCCCAACCCAGAGAACCTCTCCAGAAAGGTAGCAGAAAAAGAAAATAGCTTTATTACTGAATAAGCACTAAACCAGAATGTGGTGTGCATCCCTGAGAGCCACTGCTGCTGCTGCTGCCGCTAAGTCGCTTCAGTCGTGTCCGCAGACTGCAAAGACAGAAAGTCATTTCAGGCCCAGGGAGCAGCAGGACCCTGAAAACAATGAACAACATAGGATAGTGCTTGTGGCTGCAAATATTTCTGGAGCCTAAAACTGTGGGAAAAGCAAGGGGAGATGTGGCTACGAGGGAAGACATGGCCAGATTATACAGAACAAAGGGAGAGTGTGGAGTTAGAGATAGAAGCTTTGAAAAAAGAACCAAGAATGAAATGCAATAGGTCACAGAATTTTGAATGCAAATGATATCTAGTGTTGTAATGAGAGCTATCTATACATCAAGCCTTATTCTAAGTACCCTTATGTGTATTAACCATTCTAATAGGGCTTCCCTTGTGGCTCAGATGCTAAAGCGTCTGCCTACAATGCAGGAGACCCAGGTTCGAACCGTGGGTCAGGAAGATCTGGAGAAGGAAATGGCAACCTACTCCAGTACTCTTGCCTGGAAAATCACAGGGACAGTGAAGCCTGGTAGGCTACATGGGGTCGCAAAGAATCAGACATGACTGAGCGACTTCACTTCACTTCACTTCAACCACTCTAATACATATAGTAATATTGTCAGGTAAACATACTTATCTTCAGTTTACAGGAAAAGAAATGCAGGCACTGAGAGATTAGGTGATACTTCTGTGATCATTATCTAGTTACAGAGGTTGAAACTATGTGGGTTTGGTTCAAAAAAGAAAAATGTGTCCATATCTATTATGCTGTTGCAAAGGGTTTCAGAAGCCGTATGCAAGCTCATGGAGGGAGGTAAACCAGAGCAGATATGAATCCTATCTGATTTTATGGTCCAGCTCAAATGCCACATTTTCTGCTAAATTTTCCCTGATGCCCTTCACCAGAAGTCATTTCCCTATTGTAAATTCATTTAGTACATTTTTTCGTCTGTAAACAGTATCAGGTTGATATCACTTCTAAAATTTGAACCAAAGTGATTTATATGACTTCCTTAACTTTACATGAGTTAACACCTTAACTCTAAGAACTGTATGTGAATAATGTTTTGAAAATAATATGTACAAAATAAGTATATGGTGAATGAATAATTAGAAGGGAAGAGAATGAAATAAGACAATAGCAGGCTATTTTTGGTAGCTGTAAGTTACTGAATGCACAATAACTGAGTGCCCCAAGGCAATTCTAGAATAAGTGGGAAAAGCTGAAAAATAAAGTGGTTTTCACAAATAATTCTCCAAAGACTTAGGAACTGGTAGCACTGGATTTGGGATTAAGGAGGGATGGCTACAATGAGAAGGAAGGTGGGTAGGTCTTTAGGTCTGATATAGTGATGGGCTGGATAGGACGGGGATTAGTAAAACTGCAGGGACAGGAATGAATACAAGATATATTATTTCAAAATGCAATAAAGGACTCGGGGAATAACTTCATAATGAAAGGGAAAAAGGGAAGTGGCATTAGATACAAGGTATTAAATTTTGCCAACAGAATGATCAGAGAGTTTTCTGTTTGATTATTTAAGACCTTAAGTGAGGATCTGATGCTTAGCTGATATTTTTATTTCTCTACTTTGATACATATTCTGTAATTCTTACTAAAGAGCTGTAAAACAAACATTCAAAGAGGCTTCTAGCTAAGCCAAAGGTGAGAGCATGATGAAAAAACACTTACTGCCATGAAAATCCAGTTTGCATGTTGACATGCAAATCATGTGTTGACATCTCCTTAGCACACGTTCTGTGACCACCCACATCATCCCAAGTCAGCAACCCACACAGAAACTACTTAGGGTGCTTGTTGTCATGCCTTCTTGGCATGCAATTCTGTGTTCTCTTACTTATCTTCCCTAGTACGTTAGCTCCTATTATTTGGCTATTCTATATACTTGTCTTGAATTGTTACAAAGAACAAATTCTGTATGTGAGATGACAGTGATGAAATTAGCCTCATGTCAAGAAACAGTTCAAGATTTTTCTGGAATATACTGATCCTCCCCCCATTTTTCTTATAATTCAATCTTAATGATATAAACTGGAAGTCTTTGAGGAAATCTGTTCAGAGATTACTTCATGATTAAATGGAAGAAACTGTCAAATCTGCATACTCAGTAGACATATAAAACACATTTCTTAACTGGGAGTTTATTTTTTATCTCTTGCTTAGCTACAATTAAAAAAAAAATCTTTCCCCTGTTCACACAGTTTTATGTTCTATTCTTGACACTTATTTTTTTCTCAATTGTTATTTGTTTTACTTAATGAGAAAGGAGATATAAAACATAATGAGAATGAAACTGAAAAAATGAAACTGTATATTATATTTGAATAAAATCATAATTTTAATTTAGAAACTTTTCCATAACAAAAAAAATTTATATGACGAAGGTTGTAGAATTCATATTTTTTGAGAACTTGTAGTATGCTACCTACTTTATGGCTCTTATCTGATTAAGTCAGCATTAGTCAAGGCTGTGGTTTTTCCTGTGGTCATGTATGGATGTGAGAGTTGGACTGTGAAGAAGGCTGAGCGCCGAAGAATTGATGCTTTTGAA